>OMLM01010413.1:19449-38051 GCA_900302695.1 Helostoma temminkii | reverse complement strand
GGGGGTGGGGGGATTCTTATTACTGAATAGTGATTGATGACTACTCTGGAAAAGACATGGAAAGATAAATAGCCTGCAAGCAAGCATTTTAATTTAAGGGAAAGGAATCGTGGACTTCCTTGATGTCCACAATCCTTTTGTGGACTCAAAGGGAGCTGCCCAAAAAAGACTCTCTTAAAAGTAGCTTTTGCTGAGTGAAGACAAAACAAAGTCTGAAAATGATCTGAATCTGGTGACACATAGTTGGAAAACAGTGTGGTAAACAGACCTCAGTAGCCTGCTCCTCACCTTCAGTGTTTGAAGTCAGGAGTTCAAGGGTACATTAGCCACTAAGCATCAAGATACCCCAGTACTGACAGTTGAGCTGCACTGTGGGTGACAGGCATCAGATTTTGACAAGGAACAAAAATAAGTGGAATAAAAAAACATATCTGATTCTGCTATAATAATTTAGATCATTTTAAAAACTGCCCATTGTGTGAATAATATGTGATGGGATTGCACACTGCTAATGCAGTGTAAGTACCACTGATGTAGGATGAAAACATTAAAGAGTCTGTTTTCATGGAATTGTAAATGCTGGTGCAACTAATGCTACAACAACAACATATTATCTTCACCTTGAATTTCATTTGACCTTGAATGGATGGGAAAATAGGCACAGAGAGGTGGGAAACTGAAATGACAGTGCTATATATATATTGTTGTTTTGATGGAGGTCTGCCTAGTTTTTCACTTGGATTTGATACTACTCATTTTAATGGCTCCATGTTGATGAAGTCTGAGAATACATATTTCACAACCAGATCTCTCTCTGGCATGTCACTCAGCAGTTTGTGTAAACAAGCTAAAAACTAAATAACTTGATATGTGCAGCCATTATAATATAATGTTACTTGTAAATAAACAAAATCTGTGCATATTTAAAATGGCATTAAATCTCTTCAGTCATTAAACCAGAGGCACAATATTTAAAGGTAGATTTTATTTATGCTGTAATATAGCTTTAAGACTCAAGATTCACAGAGACTGAATACCTTTCATAAGCATAATCAAATGAAGAAGAAGCAGCCACCAAGCCAAGTCAACCCAAAAAGTTCCAAGTCATTCAAAATTCAGCAACTTTTCAGCTTTTCTTTGTTTCAGTTTCTCTTGACTGTCAACAAGCACCGTCAGCCTATCCACCAACACTGTATGAAAACGGTTTCACTGCAAGCCACCAATAAGCACACGTGTTAGCCATTATGTATGCAAATGCATGCCCATCTAATGAAATCATGTCATTTTCTGTATAAAAAAGCAAAACAGTATAAAAACTGAATTTTATAAAATTTTATAAAATTCCTAAATGTAAATTGAACACAGACTAATAGATTTATAGAGAGATATGAATCATGCTTACGTTTAATACTTCACCCATATTTGTTTTTTGTTATTGGTGACAGAATAATTACTCTTCATGTCCAAGTCCAATACTTTGGCTATATGGCACTTAAATGAACCTGAAAAACTTTTCTGAAAAAGCTAAAAGAAAACTCTGCCTGCAAACCAGAACATGATGGTATTCTCCTGGGCACAATAGACCCTATCTGCACGGAAATACTTGTAGACTGTGTGATAGTGATGACAAAACTAGATGAAGCATAAACGCTAACAGCAATGTTTGCTTTAAAGAATTTGCTGTTTGACAGAGCTTTTTCAGACCTGAGTGATAACATGGAGATGACATCAGCATGTATGAGCACCACTGTGCACCAGAAATCTACAGCCACTGATACATACTGTGCAAAGTGACACTGAGGAACAGCTCATGCATAAGCAATCACTGTAAATCCAGGTGGCACTTCTGAGAATTACAAGATACTTTGTGACTCCTGAACATGCTTAGAAAACCAACCAAAATTGTTCTTTTTTTTACCCAGCACTGAATATAAACACTAATCGTTCCTAGAATACACAAAGTCAGTGAGAAAAAAGCAAACCCTCTCCAGCCTGTTCACTGAGACCACAACCATAAGTGACCCCACCTCTCCAGGCCTCCCTCACCTGCTGCTCTAAAAGCACTACTGTTTTATTTATTTAACGAAAAAAAGGAGGCTCGCTGGAATCATTAGTGTCAGCTCGACTGAAACGGCCCCATCTTTGCCCTGCAGAGCCTGCCCTAACCACCTCTTCCAACTATTCCATCTCCATCTCTAGGGCCCTGTGCATTGCCACAGCTGACAATACATCAAAACAGCACAGCGTGACAACTGGGTTACCCAAATCAGAGGTCACTGATTGCAATCTTTAAGAGCAACTGGAGGTGTCATTGCCACGACACCTGAGTGAATCTGAAATAGATATCTGGGCATCAGGGCTGCTGATTCCTCAGAGCCTCTATGCCTAAGATCATACAAATGGAGCAAAAAAATAAATAGATAAATAAAAAAAAAATAAAATATAAAATTGAGGTTGAAAGTTCACTGTTGAGCTTGGAAACACCAAAGGTCCTTTCAATAGCTGTTCTGGATCTTTGAATAATAATGTAGGGATTATCTTTAGATAGCATTTGCTCAGCTGGTATGGAAGATGTCCAAGATCAAATTATTATAGTTAGATATTTTATTCATCGCAGTGGGAAATTCACAATTTGTACTTATTTTATCACTGCCTATACAAATGAAGTGGCTGCCTATATGTCGTGCACAAACATATTCCAACAACTGAAAGACTTGATGTGGGTTCCTCTAGTTAAGACAAACTTGTTGACATTGACAATTATTAAATCCACACACGAGTGAAATAATAACTACTAAAATGATTTATGTAAAGCATTTTCTGTTCTGGAATGCATTAATGTTTAGTGTGAGATGACTAAACCCATTGAGTTGCAGTTTGGAAAATGGAGTGGCATAGAGTAGGAAACAAATATTGCTGATCGCTGTGTGTGTGCCCAACTTCCAACATCAGTGTTTGCACAGCTACAAGAACACACTTATTAGTTGTCTCTTCACAATAGTTTGTTTGGAAACTTTACTTTGTTTCTGTGCTACTTGGTAACTTGGATGTGTGGTAACAACTCAAGATGAATTCCTTCACTTCATTTAGTCTCTGTCACTACTGTTGCCTCCCTGGATGCAGGCGTAATTCTCTACCTCTCATTTTTCATCAGGATGGCTGTTCTTCCCCATGTCTTAATCTTTGATGTATTACCACCCCAACCCTCCTCTCTCACCTTGAAAGTGATCATTATCATCTAGGAGACTTTACTCAAACTTCACCCTACCGATTCAACTAATCATTCCCACCTTGATCTTCTTCAAGACGTCCAGAGGTGTACACAGCCTCAAAAGCTCTTTTAAAGACTAAGTCTCTCCCCCAGCATTACACCCAAAACCAAAACACTCCTAGTTTACTGGGTTTTTGTTTCAATTGTGTTAGATCAGGCCAAGATGTGGTATATTCTGATTGATCGTTTTCATATTTAATGTCAGTGAACAAAGACCTATATAGCTCACCTCAACTCCAAGCAGTCTAAACAGAAGGTGACCTAGAAACTGAGGTTTTACTGACAAAACAATTATTTTCAGACAAAAAAAAATTACTCATTGTTTGGAAATTAGTAATTGGTCAAATTAATTTGAAACCATGATTTATACCATCATGTACCCAAAAGAGAGTTAAGGAGTAGAGAGGCTAAGAAAGAAAGTCTGAAAGACAAGAAGAAAAGGTTGTTCACTTAGTTGATCCCTGTAGAGTTGATTACACAGAGCTTACTCCTTCAGCTGCAGGTCTTGTTGATGACATGATGGAGGACAGTGACCCAAGGGCTGCACACACCTAGGCTGAGACATCAAATCAACACATGGCTGCAGGTCTATATTTGGACTACAGCAGACAGACTGGGGAATATTGTTTTTATACAGCCTTAAACTGATGGACTGGGATTTTACAGTAAGACATTACTTAAATGTAAAGTTGGGGAACAAATGATGTCAGTCGCTGATTTAAAGACTTAATAACCTCAGTTAGAAAAGGGAAATGAAAAAGAGCCTAGCTTTGTAAATCTCTGTGTCTAGGCATAATATATTACCTACACTAACCTGGGTGAAGTCAAAGTTTAAAGTCAAATATGAACTGAGGGAATAAGCCTTAATTTTGATGACTATTCTTTCAGTTTTACTCTACTCTCTCTCTCTCTCCAGGGGTTTTCCCAACCTTTTCTGTAGGAAAAAAAATGAAACTGAATTCTAGTATAACCACAAACTTCATCCAAGTACATTATTAGGCAAGTGAGTGTAGTAAAGTTTACAGTGGCTTTAGAAAGCACTACACCTTCCACTTTTGAACATTTAACAGTGTTGTAGATTTAATTTTAAATGGATAAAGCTGACATATATGGATGAGCCATGTCATGCCATAACTCTTAACAGCACAGGGCCTTAATATTTTTTTGCAAATGAGAGATTTCAGCTTTTTTTTGGTAATCAATTTCCAACGATTTCTAAAAAAACTAAAAACTAAAAAACTATTTACTCTACATAGCTGCCTGAGAAGGCATCTCAATACATCCTGAAGCCACTGGATCCAGAAATACGACCTCTCACCAATGTAATAAATATCATGTAACATCAATGAAAGCTCAAGAACAAGTGAGTCACTGGACCTTTATTTGACCTCATTTGTCAACTTCTGCTTTCAATGTCAGAAATTAACAAGATCCAAGTTTTTTAATCCAAAGTTCACTCTACTGTTTCATGACAATTGAGTAAATGACAGCTGCAGATGCTAACTAAGGCAGCTTAATTGTTTGGACTTGAATATAATCCCACTACACCCCAAGTCTGTTTTGTAGTACAAAAATCTATCAGGTGTGGCTGGTACTATTGTTATATACATTAATGGATACAAACATGTCTCCTAATAAGAGTATAAATTAGGCCGTTATAGTAACCATGAATTATGTAATAATGGACCCCAAGTTTGGCTTTTAATATCAGTGCGGTGTCAGTATTAGGTTAAAGGATTTTATTGTCATCTACCAAGCCACTCTGCTCATAACTGGGAACCATACTAGCTGAATTCCTGTAGATCTGCTGCCTGTGGATTACTGTACAGTATAGCCTTTATTGATCGGGCCATAAAGCATTCAGGTTCATAAAAGGACTGTTTTGTCAAAGCACTGTGTTGCCACTTTTTTGGTACACACAGATCATTTTTAGAGTTTCCTAGCATCTTCCTATTCCAGCCAAATGTAAGGAACAGTAATTAGCCACTTTGGCTTATGTCAATTTCCTAATGTGTTTCATTATGAAATAACAGAAAAAAGGAAGCCAATTAGATCATTTCTGAGCCCTACAACTTTGAGAAGTATGATTTCCACAGTTCCTTAAATATATAACATTACTTTGACACTTTTTCATGAATCGTGTATGTTCTGTTCTTTGCTTAGTACATTGTGATCACCTTGACCATCAAATAGGGAGATGCAAACAGGTCCAGGTCAACTGGATTGTACAGTATTACTTCTCTGTCCAGAACATGCATTTTTCTTGCTAAAGGTTTGTCGAGAATTACAGTTTTCTGATGTATGGTGTAATCTGCCCTGCTGGCAGCTAGCTCAGTCATTTCTGCTTTTGACAGACTCATTTTTTGGAGAAAAAGTGCCCCTACAAAAAAGCGAAGTCTTCATGTGCACAGCTCTTTGCAGTATGTACTCATCTAACTGAATTATCTACAACATTGACTTCTGTAATTTCAAAATTGAGAAAGAGGCGGAATGACAGTATTTCCTTAAACCACTGGACAAATTTTAAAAAAACAATATTCTCTTCTGTTGAACTGCATTAATCTTAGACTTAATTTTGCCCACCAGAACAGGGCAAAAGTTTCAGTCCAAGGCCAGTCCTAAGGTCTAGTATCAGTGCCAGCCTCTTAGCATTTCAGTATAAATCAGTGTTTACTACTAATCTACTGCTACAATTCACAGTCTGTTGGTCTTTTTACTCTCCCCATGGACCGCCCCTTTCACACCTGCCCTCTCTGTAGAATCAGGTAACAGAAAAGTGAGCTGCTCACGGAAACACACAGAGCATAGAGACAGTGGGGTGGTCGTACCTTACTAGTCAACCACAATTCTCATTAACCAACAACAAAATACACTACTAATGTACACAGTATGAACAATTTCTGAAAGGTATTAAACAAGCAGAACTATAACATCTTCACAACTTAAGACAGCTTCCTGAACTGCTAATTTTGTGTAATAGTTGGCTCTTATTAAATATGTATTGTACTAGTATTGGCACAAACCCTAATTTCTAAATTCTGATGAGTTCATTGCTTATAAAAAATATATATATTAAAATGCATATTTTGGATTTGTACACCATTTTGAGCTCTTATTTGCTCACATTATTCTATTAGCAAAGTTGAAAACAGACTGATAATATCATTCTGCTTATTTGTTTTCTGAGGATTAGAAAAAAATGACCTTCAAATTGTATAAAGCAGAAATCTTTTCATCTATTTTTGTCTGCTCAATTCCAACATATTTATCATGTCACTGGATCAAATGGGTTAGGTTATACATAGAATAAAGTAAAACATTTGATATTAGACACCCACAACACTGCAACTCAGTCAGCTCCCTCCCCCCACACTCTTCTCCAACTCTGTATGTGTGATTTACTCACGAACACACTGCTTCAAGCAATGTTGGCAACTATTGTTCACTTTATTTCACCAAATTGTTCAAAAGCTTGATATTCAGGATGGAGAAAGTGGGTGTAAACAAAAGGGAGGGAGGAGGCAGAGAGGAATAAAATCAAACTTTTTAGGATAATAGAAAGAGGAATAAAGAGGAAAATGGCTAATAACCAATACTTAAATGGAAAGCCATTTTGGCAGACCGCAAAATATATCCTGAGCTTATCGACTCAAAGCACACACAACAGAATTAAATTGGGTAAAAAGTTTAAAGTTAATAAAGTTGCATAATTATTTGAAAGTTTTAGCAGGCAGCCAGCTGATTAGATTTTTGTAAAATCAAAATGTTTTGTTTTCCCCTCACGAAATAAACATTTTAAAACTGTGGATCCAAGTACTTATCAGTTTAGAAATTCTTCTTGTGAACATCAATGAAATTATCCTGTACTATCAACCTATTATTCTGCTCTACAGGGGGGAGGAACATCAAACGTGTTTAATTGGCTAATTTGTCATATGATTGTTTGGGATCTGCGGCCAAGTCCTCCATACACGCCTTTGATGGAATAATTGGCCGTTTTAGGCACATAATGAACATGCAAATGAAAATAGGATGCTTTGAAGCTGAGCAAGTTATAAATGAGCCCATCAATCAAAGATGCCAGTTTCCTATCTTGAGGTATACAAACCTGCAGGGGTTTTGACATGACCTACACCAAACCGCACACGACAAAAATTACACTAAAGCACATCTACTACTTTCAACCTACAAATACACTTGCTCCTTGTGGAGTTTAGTGTGGAGGTGAAAGATGATGAAATAATTACAGATACAATTTTATATTTTCCTCCGGCAGTATGAGACATGGTCAAGCAAATTAGTTCGAACATTTCTTTCAAAAGGAACGTGTTCATGTTTTGATGTAACGTCAAAGCCAATCTTACCAACTTTCAAATCAATGAAGTACAACATTGTGTGATATTTATGACTTGCTCATGGTTATTTTTTTTTAAACATATTAAACTCAGTTTGTTTGGAAAAACATACAGTATGCTTACATACAGTATGCTTTTTTATCACTGTAATGTCACTGTAATGAAGAATATACAATTAATGCTCATTAGCGTAAGAAAAAAAAGGCTTCATTGCATTTCCTTTGTTACCTGTAATACAAACCTATAAGCAAAGTTAATGTGTAGTTACACTATGTCCACACAGACACAGGTCCACTATTTCACACACACACACACACACACACACACACACACAGTATATAGAAAAGCACAGCCAATTTATTTTCTGTTTGTTACACTAAAAAGGAGATAATGCTAATTGTTCTTATAAATAGGGTAAATCAAGCCTCAGGTGCCTAGACAGTACAGTATACCACTGGGAAGCCAAATAGATAATAACACAGAAAGGTACATCACACATTAAACCACAGAAAAAAAAGCATTTTGTAAGAGAATCCTCAAGAGTTCATTCTTTGCTAAAAATGCATATCCTTATTTATTTTGAGCACATCCTTATTCATAAATACACACAAGGAGATGGGGTTACTGGGATACAGGTAATGAAAACTGTAGAATGTTTTCATGTATTCATCCCCAGCGTATAGTGCCCTACTTTATACATTCTAAATAACTAAACACATGCACACGTATACGTCAGTATGTATCTCTCATGTATCAAGAAAGAAAGAAAGAGAGAGAGAGAGACCACAAATTTTAACCGATTACGTGGTAGTGCCGTGGACAGGTATTACAAAAAAAAGTATAATAAGTGGGTGGGCTTCGCATTGCAAATTTAGTTTGGATAGGTTTGGGGAATACCACACAAATGCGTAGTGTACTGGGTTTCCACTTGAGTTAATAATTGTTCAAATCCAGTTTCTTCTTAATGTGAGGTACCAACCAATAGTGCTTTTAAGTAGCTCAAGAACCAGCAATTTACTGTGGTACTGATGTATCAGCTTCTGAAGAAACCTGCTTATGACAGGAGCTGACGTATAAACCTATAACCTGTGACTTACCACCTAATTTAGGTGACATGTTGGGAGTTCTGAGGTTTGTCACTCTGACAGGAGTCAGGGATGTGAATAAACAAACTGAACCTTCAGCCTTTAAAATCAGACCACTGTATCTGCTCATCCTTGTCAAATAGCACAAGGCATAGTTGCTCCAGAGCCATCCTTCAGTAAATGTTAACTGTCTTCACCACCTACAGTGACATTTCACCCTCATTTTTTCCTTTGAAACCACCCTGTGCAACTCAGTCTACCTTTGCATGTTTCAGTAATTTTACTTTTTGAGCAATAAAAACACTTATGTGTCCTGGGCAAAAAAATTTGAAATATTTTGATCATACAGCATAAGGTGTGAAATATGTTGTGAGTAAAATCACATATTTTACAATGTATACAGGTTGGTATTATGATTTGCCTTGACATAACATTTCACCCTCTTCTTATTTTCCATTTATCTACCTAATTCGTAATGTGAATTGATTATGGCTGCACCTAACGATAATTTTTTTGTCGATTACTCCATCGATAATTTTTTCAATCTATAGATTCATCTATAGACAATTTAAGATCTTTTATTTTTCAATTTTTACTAAAATAAAAATTTTTATTCATCAGTCATTTATATTTAAATATTTTATTCAATCATCTTCTCTTTAAACAAACAAATATGACAAAGCATGCACTGCATGGCATTATTCCCCAAATAAAAACATGTCCGTCTAAACTTGTAAACAGTCTTTTAGAGACTAATAAAAAGTCTGTCCATTAATTAATTAAAGCAAGAGCTTCATTTAAGTTAAAAGAATGTGGTGTGATATACATTTAGCAATTCAACAGCTAAATAAATAAAACAATGCAAAATTCAAGTCATTTCTAGAGTAACAAAACTTCAATTCAAGTAAAAGGATATTGTGCAATATAATCAACAGCGTTTCCACTAACGTATTATAGGTACCCCACCTAAAAGGTCAAGTTTATTTTATGTAACTGTATTTTCTGTATAGTGCCAGATCACACCAGGAGTCATTTAAGTTTACCTTTCCTATAGAACACGTCTATACCTTGTTCTTAAAAAAAAAAAAAACAACTAAATAGCCTGATGTTATTTTTCCATTTACACAACGACATTTCTGCACATGGTCGCTTGTTATCGCAGATGGCAGAGTTCAGCTCCGATGCACACACAGACACACAAATAGACATGTGCGTGCATATACAGGTGAGCACACTCCCACCAGCAGACAAAGGGAGTCTCTGTCCAACACCTGCATGACAGTGGTACTGCTGTTATGATTTCTAATTTGCAGAGCTGTTGGTCTCGGCTTAAAACAAATTTTTTTTTACTTCCTACATGCGACGCATCGGCGCACACCACATAAAACAACGTATTTTCGTTGCCGAATCGCCCCACCTCTAGTATGGATATTGGTTATGTTCTGTCCGCTTCCTTTCTGGCTTCTGTATGAGAAGTGCAATTCCTGCAAGCTGAGACACAGAGTGATAAGACCACTGTGCTTTGAAATTTCCCTTACCATATCAGTTTTTAACAAATGGGGCAGTGCTAGTCCCTGCAGCTATGTCATACATCTACACTGTTTTTCTACTGCATCTGTCTTCATTCAGCTTTAATAAGGGAAGTTAGCAGTGCCATGTATTCAGTAATATGACTGTCATTAACGGACGCCTGTGTCAGACAGAAAAAAAAACAACAGAAAAATCAATGAAAGAAAAAGAGGCATCCTTTTCATCGTAATGCCCTTGCACTGATTTAGTAAGGCTGTGTTCTGCTACTCGAACTTTTCCAACAATCAAGTTGTGTGAAACATTGATTTGTCCACTAGAAAAAGGACATATGAATGATCAGCATTTTTTCCTCCAGATAATGTACCTTTTCAGTGTCTCCTATTTAAATACTTCAAAGTGAGTCATAGAGGTGCCATTAATTCAAAAATGTTCCAAAAAGCAATTTTCATTGCACTGCAGTATAAGCTATGAACCTGGCCTTGTATTTCTCAATTCTCTGCATCATGTCAAACATTTGTTCTCGTACTGACATGCTTGCACAATGATGACTGGCACTAAGCTTATGCAAGCCAAGATTTTCAAGGCTGATGATATGTTGCTCTCTTAGCATCTTTATCTTTCTGGTAATTACATATTTGCCCTTTTTTTGTCTTTTACATGACTGTAATAAGGCTGCTGTCATAAAATATTTATTTTTTAGAGTAACACGTACTCAAAAAGGAGTGATAACAGGTAGCCATGTTTTATAGCATATATGTGAATAAAAAAAATTTTAAAAAAGAGTTGGCCCTGCTTTATTTTTTTACATGCGTGTCTGTACTTAGTTACAAAAAACCCCAATCTGATTCTGCATCAACTGATCTGATACAGAGCAGATGAGCACATAATCTGGATAGATTGAACTAGAACATTAATCTCCTCTGCCCTGAGTGCTGCAGAAATCAACAGCAACATTTAGGGAGTTGCCACAGAATATGGTCTGAAAAACCCTGCACAGTTCAATAACATTATGTAAAACAATTCACTTTATACAAGCTAAAGCGTTAGCTCCTATTTAAAAAACAGTTTATTTTTGTTTTGTGAGTTAGTCTCAGACAATTCAAATCAAAGAAAAATCTGTAATAGACAAAGCAGGTCCTCATGTGCACGTACTGCAACTTCAGAATTGACCAGCACCAACATCCTGCAGCTGACAATTGTTTGGGCGTCCTTGCAAACTTAATGATCCACAAGTCAAGATTTTAATGAGGAGCTTGTCGTGAGCAGAGGTCACCACATTGATGGCGCCACAATGTCATTAAAAGAAAGCAAGAATTCACAGGGGGTGATGAAGCCCTTTACTGTACACAAGCTCATCTCACTGGAGGCCCTCTCCACTGGGAAAGATGCAGACACATCGTTAAGATAGAAGGTCTCCAGAGGCTGGGAGCTATGATGCTTCATGAACATGTTTTTCTCGGCAGAGCCCTGGGGAGTCATCCACAAAGAGTTTGTTCTACTGAGGTGCCAGGGAAGAAGCTCTCAACAAAAGCATTGTAGTTCAACAAGCCCTACTTTTACAGCCATAGCCTAATTACAGATGTTCATTATTCTTGTTTGGCATATATGTCTCATTTGGTGCAAAGTATAAAATGTAACTGTGCTGTACTGTGTTAACAAAAGATAAAAATGAATGACCTCATATCCGTTCTGGTTTCAAAAATACAAATGTTTACACAATGTTTACATTACGTAGTTGGGTCCAAATGTATTCGTTTTTAAAATGTTGCCTTTGTACACCACCATGCATTTGAAAGAAAACTGTCAAGATGTGATTGAAGTGTAGACAAAAATATGGCATTTGCAATTTAGGAATAACAGCCATTTTAAACATAGTACCTCTATAGCTCTATAGTACTTGGGCAACTGATTGACAGGCCACTCTTTGATCTCATCTTGATTGTTTTATTTCAAGGCAAAATCATAGAAAACTCTGTATCTGCACAAAAACTTCCCAACCAATCTATGTGAGAAAGTATGAGAAGGACATACATATTTTACATTCTACTGATGACTCAATATATAGTGGCCTCGCAAAGTATTCAGAGACCTTCTCTTCTCAAATTTAAATATGGTTCTATTGTGATGTATACTTATTTATAAAAAGGAACAGAGCATCCTCCCTTAAAGTGTACAAACCAAAGTTTTATGTGACTATATGAAGTCTGCAGAAGGTTTTTTTTTTACTTTATAAGAGATGTGATGTAATACTACTAGTTAGTCATAATTCTGAAACAAAACCCATAGAAAACTTTGATCCATCCATCTTCCTCAACAGCATGATGCAACAGAAAAGTAAATGATGCAGTGCACGCATGCAATAAGTAGTAAATAAAACATTTAGAAGCTCAGACACGGAAGGTTTATTGGAAGCCAAATGTCTGAAGGTTTTTAAATGTATGATCTCCCAGATAATTGGATGTGCTGAATGCACTCAAACCACTTGCTTGATGTGCCGCAACCTTAGTCCTAATTGTCTCCACTTGTGGCAATTGCCTGCTGCAGAGATTGCTCGCCTTCATGCGCAGATTGGACAGGCATTTGTGCACCACTTAATTTTCAATCAGATCTGATCCTGGCTAAGTTGCCATTCCGTGCAAAGGGAAAATGGGGGTCATATGCTCTCCCTAGAGCAGCTTCAGTCAACACATGGCTGTCATATTTTATCCTGTTCTCCACAGCAGATAAGAGGAACAAAGAAGGTCTGGCTGACACAGGCTTGCCCATTTGCAACACAGATCCATCTAACTGGGACCAGAACCGATAGTGGCTTAGCTCCTTTGCATATGGATGTCAGTTCAGCAGCAATCATTTCCAGAAGCTGTAAGTTTAAGTTATCCCAGGGGACTAATTGTCTGTCTATTAAATTAATATCAAGCAAAATCTTTTCACTGGTCAGGAGATGCATTAGACTTGTCTGCTGATGATATATGGTCTCATTAAGACATCACTATGACAGCTGACTATAGATGATAATGGTGCAATGTCATGACTTCTGTTAAAGAATGGAGCATTGGCATTGCAAAATAGCAATATCTTCCACTACGAAAAATGTGTGTGTATATATACAGTATATATATATATATATAAACAGAGAGAGAGAGGGAGAGAAATGTGTATTGATTACATCACTAACACATGTTTTCTGAATGCCTGCAAGGGATGCGACTGTGGCTGACAAATGAGGGACATTGGTGATCAGCTGATCGCAATTTTATTAACTTCTGTATATGTAACAATAGGAAAAGGAAGATCCAATTTGTGGAAGTTAACAGAGCATTAGTGGATCCAACAAGTCATTCATCTGACATTGATAGTCTATTTATGGCACCGTGTTTTGAATTTGAATATCTCAAATATAGATTACAACCAGTTTAATATATTTGACTGAAAACTAGTGATGATGATCTTCCCCTTCACTACCAGTGGAAAAAACTGGGTGCACAACTATATCCTTAAATCACATAAAAAATAAACTTGATTATAGTTGAAATAGGCAAAATCTTTGTGATTTGATAACTGGACAGTGAATTAATTGATAAAGAATGTTGTAAACAGCATTTCTATCCATACTGTGTACTCTAAATGTCTCTCTAAATATACTCTAAATATCATATACTAATATACTAATATAGGAACATTCAATACTGTTGCAGGAACACCTGAGTACCCCCATATCCAAGTGAACATACCCAAAACAAAGTGTTCAGGAAACAATATGTGGTAACATAATTGTAAAAGGGGTTTCTAATGATCAATTGATGATGAAGGCACATGATCATTCTTGAGAGGTTTTAGTCTGGACTAAAGAGGTGGACTGACAAATAGTTATTTTACCACTAGTATTAGCTAGCAAGTTGGTTAAATAGTAATAACTTATTCTATTATTCTACTGAACTAATTCAATTAAAACCTTATATCTACCACACAGAGACAATGGTGCCCCAAACATACTCTCTTTGGTGAAAATAACTAACAATGAAATAAAGGAAATTTATTATGATGTAATAATTACTCCATACTCACAGGTAAATTGAACCCATTACCTGAAGGACAAAGAACCAGGTGACGCAATTTATATATGAAATTTGGTTGTAGATTTTATGACATTTGCTCAATTGTCTATTTTCTCTGATTATGGTGATGCCTTTGGTAGTAGCAATAACAAACAACTCTACAGCATTTTATTATTCAGACATTCCCTGTTATACCTGTAAAATAAAACACATGATTTATGTTATGTTATTTTATATTTGATAGCATGGAGAGAAAACAGTGCCCTTAACAAAAATTACTAATCACTCCAGGTACCTGCGTGCTCACCCTGGAGCTCTCATCCAATAAAAAATTGATTACACATCAGTCCCTGCAAAAGACTGTCTGGACAGAGCAAAGGATGCGACAAGACAAAAAGAAAAAAAAAAAGAAAAAGAGTGCTTGGTGTTTTTTTATTTCCTTCTCTGGCTCCTGTTGATCTGATATTGATTGCCTGACATTGGTCAAATATCCCACTCTGCATTGCAGATAGATTGGTGTAGAGGGGGTTGGAGCGGGGCAGTCTGACAGAGCACATGAGAGATGCTGATTAGGACTGTCACCCAGCAGGGATGTATCATTGATCTGAATGCCTTTTTCAGCAACTGGAATGAAACAGATGTTCTTATTGTTAACACTGGCTTACCCTCACCATTTCTGCACAGGTTGTTCTTATGCTATGTATGCCATGTCATGAGGCAGCTGTTTTAAGTTTATACGGTGGCTTTTATGTTGTGTTGTTGTAAAACCTTAAACAGCACGTTTCCTTTTCAATACGTTTGGCTTTGTTCGTCTCTGAACACTTCAGTGGAAGAGTACACACTAGGAAAATGTACAGATAGTTTTGTTTTGGTTTGTTTTAGCTTTACAACCAGTGGATCTTGCTTCCAAAACACTCTGTATGGAGGACTATCAAGATTTTCATGTACAACATTATCTAAAAAGCCTTTCCAAGTCTGGTACAATGTCACTTTTCAAAGTTAAGTGAGCTAAGAAACGCAGAGACTTGGTCAATCGCTCATGAATAACTCACCTAATTACCTCGTCTTGTCTGGGATTTTAGTAAGAATGTCCCAGCACACAACAATTTATAGGAACAAATAAAACTCAAAAAAATTATTACATAAAATTAAAAAATAAAATTATTTCTTTAGTCAGAAATGAATGGAACTTCCTTCAAACACAAAATGCAAATGTATATTAACGAATATTAAGAATTTTGGAGGCTTATACTTTCCTACTTTTCACTGAAAAAGGCCAACAGAAGGTTTGCGCTAAATTCTGGCTGAATTGATTAGGAAAAGGCATCAGAGGAAGCACTTGTGTACTACTTTCAGCTAGAGAATGAAAATATGAGGTTGGAGCTTTATTCTGAGTTGACCCAGTCCATATTGTGTGCATGAGCATGCCAGAGGAAGTGCATATGATCTAATAGGAGGTTGTAGCTCAATTCTGAATTCGGGACCTCTGACATTTTCAGAGGTGATCTACAACTTCTGTTTTATCAGACGTGCAGGAGCACATTAGGCCCTACTTTTGGCTTTGGGACACCAATGAGAGATCAAACAACAATGAGATCCAGCCCTTAAATACCCACCTTAACATTTTGTGTAAGTGTTGCAATTTTCATCTTTGGGGATTGTCCCTTTTGTAGCTTATAAGTGACAGACAAACAAACAGAAAATGGTCTATATTGATATAGATATGTTGTCTAGGAGCAGTTTGCAGCAATTGCCCTTCACCCTGAATAGCACAAAGGTGCAAAATGTCAGGAGCACTTACTTTACCAATGTCTAACTTGACAAAATGAAAGCAGCCTTCCTTCCAGGGAATGAAAATAACTAGTGTGATTGTACAATCAATGGTACTGTAAAGAGCAGTCAACTTTCTCTGGGGAAATACCACAGCAATTCCAGGTGCTCCTACTTCTCAACCAAATTGTGCATTTGAAAAAGAGCTACATGATAATGATTGTTGTTTTTATGCTGAATCCACAATGCAAAAATATACACAAGTATTATGCAATGTTGAAAACATTCTGTTACACTGCTATGTGGTCTGTGTGTGCTGGTGTTTTGAGAATCGAGATTTGTAGTAGAACATACATGCACTTCAGAATGGCAGTGTGTTTTGCTGAGGACAGAAGAGAGACACCTCAGTTATAGTGCTGCTACAATGTTTTTCGCCCCATAATATAACCACATGGGTTTGACACGATCTCTATACAGCATTTCAGCAACCACAAGCAAGTCTACACCGCCTGGCGTAGATGATCTCATTTGTGAGGGTGTGTCTCTGACAGGAATTCAGATTTATTTTTATTTTTTTGAATAAAAGCTATTTACTTTATGAATGAGACCTTTTTTAAGTAGTTTGAAGTGGACATCAGGACTGTGTCTTCACATGGAATTCAGTGCCTTTTAAGAAACAGGAATAATTATAGGTTGCATTAACTTAACTTCTAACCTTCTACTTTAACACAATGTATAAAATATTCTGAGTTTTTAATGATAAGCCAAAAATAGTTTGCACAGGTGCATTGCATTACAGCATTCCTCTTGGAGAATGGTGTAATTTGTAAATGTGTGTTGATTGGTCAATTGGTTTTGCTCATTGATTAACTGACACGAGCCATACTGGCAGCTGTGGTAAGGTTGGGACAACAGTTTGTGTAATGTTTTTAGGGATGATTTTAGAGCCACAGCTCCTGGTCGCACACTGAGATGCCTTTGTAGGCAAAGGGTGTAGTGGAACAAATATTTTGTCTCTTAATTGTTCATAATTAATTTAACATCCTCAATTTAACATCCTCAGTAATTTTATGCAAGTGTGTGATATTCTGATCTTTTTTCCTGGATGACTGAAATGAATTCAGTTAGGCATGTAAATCTCTACAAACTTCTCAGTAGCATAAGGTAAGCATTTTATTAATTTATTTATTTATTAATTGGGCATTTAAAACGCTAAATGCCAGGCTAACCATTTTACCATCCAATTGTTTTATTAAATTTTTTAATTTATATGTTTTTTGTGGTGTTTCCAAAATATTGTCCTGAAGCTAAAAAAAAAAAAAAAAAAAAATCCATCCAAGTCGCTATGTCCAGTAGAAAGTCAAATCATATGATATTGAAAAATCTATCATTGTAATGTGCCATCCAATAGATTATTTAATCTATCTTGGCTGTACATTAACATCCCGGAATATCAACTGGTTGCCTGAAACTACTTATTTAGAGGTGCTATCAATTAAAGATTTAGAGGTTCCAGTAGGGGATTTTATTAACTACAGACATAGTCATGATAGCTATTACCCCTTAATGGACTCATATGAGAGTGACACATCTAACTCAACACTAGAAGGCAAATAATCACATTCCCCAGACTGGCTCACCCTTCCTTTAAATCTACAATCCTCCAAACAAATTTCACAAAAGTGGCTGCATCTCAGAACCAACCTGTGGCAGGGCCATCAAGACCTCACATATTGTTAATTAGAAAAAAGATTTTAAAAGTTCTTACCTTTATAAAAGCACTCCTCACTGTGCATGATGGTAATTCTGTGTCCTCTGAGACAAGAGGCACGATGGAGCTCACAATGGTTCTGGTACAGCTTCCCATCTGAACCGCACACAGGTTTATAGTGTGGTTTACAGTGATCCAAGCACTTACAGTCCCCTTGTCCGGTCTCATGGTTCACCACACAGTGACGCCCTAAGCCACAGTACTTGTGTTCACATGGACCTGGATAGATATTGTGGCCCATAAAACCTGCAGAAACACACAAACAGAGTGTCCAAAAAGAGTTTAATTTTTGTCTCATCACAAATGGTGTACCTGCACAGAAAGATGGAAAAACCCAGGACTAAACCTTCGTTATAAGCTTCATGTCATGTAGACAGTGTCAGCCCCTTCAAACTTCAGGGAATCCCCATCAATACTGGATGGTGTTTTTATCAATTTGCAAACTTAAATTATGCAAGTCAAGTTCACTATAAAGCACCCATAGGAAGTGCAATTCAGAGTGAAACATCTTCAGTTTTGTCTTTTCATATGAATATGTGGATAGATAAAAAGTGGCAATGGAGTCATATAATTCAAAGTAAATTTCAATTAATTTACAAGTATTATGTAGTGTCATGGGAAATTCTAAAGCTCTACTGCATTTTAAATAATTTAAAGTCTACTCCAATGAGAATGTTTTTAAAAAATCTATAAAAAGATAAATTTCTACATTGCTGCTTCGTTTAATATAACTTTGGTATCATGATTTGATCATGATGACAGATT
>OMLM01010411.1:0-10853 GCA_900302695.1 Helostoma temminkii | reverse complement strand
CCACCAACAAAAGAACTGGATTCTAAGCTATTTACAAGGAAACACAAAGTGACACACACAGAGATGTGCACGCGCACACACACACACACACACACACACACACACACATTAATCAGTGTATCATTTCTGTTAATCTACCACCTGCTGCTTTAATCAGCATAGAAGCCACACAGTACTCTACGTTGCTTTGCTGAGTGGGTTCGACTTCAACAAATAGATCATCAGGGGTTTGTCTTTATGTACGAGATAAAACTAAACAAAAACAAGGTCTGTCACACACAAACTCTCTGGATGTGGATGACAGAGTTCAGCAGCAGGAGAACTTCATGTTCTTCTGCTTATTGTGAATGATGAGGTCTGACATTCACACCAGAAGGTGGTTTTAACCTTTCACGTGTCACAAAACATCAGTGCAATTGATCCAATATAGAAACTCACAATCTGAAAATATCTGTTTTTAATCTGACTCAACACTTGCCTGCAAATTTGTTCAATTTTTGTACACTGACACTTGAAACTGTTGCAAATGTTACAATGGTCAATATTTGTATATTCAGGTTTAAATAACAGATGTATGCTATTATTTTTCATTGGTGCATACAGATAATGTTATAACATGCAGAATATTTGTGTCTAATGTAAAAACTGAATAAGACTTAAAGATCTGATTTGTTTATTAAGTCTCTAAAACAAAGACCATCTAGTACAGGCTCCTCGAGAGCCGCCGCACTGAACACATCTGATCCAGGTAATCAGCGGTACAAGGCAGGGACAGCTGGAAAACAAGCTCAAGGACCAGGGTTGCGACCTCTTATCTAGTAAATCATACTGGATGTCTGTGCAAGCAGCTTCTTACTACAGTTCGTTTCATGGTTGGGCGACCTGTAGTAATATTAAGAGAAGCAAAACAAGATCAGGGAAGCTGAATGGCTCCACAAAACAAAACACTCCTGTAAAGAAAACCACGATGTTTCCTTAAACCTAACAAAATCACAAACATTCCACATTAAATCATGATATAAACATCCATATTCAATAACTGTTCTGGAAGGTTCCTCCTGACCCCCAAACCACTGCCAGCATGTTGCAGATCTCAACTGGCCCAGAGTCTCCTGGATATTAAATAGCAACTTGTCATAAGAAGACTTTGGCCAAGATTTTCGCTAACAAAGCACGGACACAAGAAAGAAAATGGTGTCTACGTAGAGGATGTAGCACAGTATGCTGTGTTCAGGAGCAGTACAGTGTAGGTCATCTGTTTCAGAAGCATTCAGAGCCAAATACAGAAACATGAATTTGGAGAAATATTACACAGCTACTAACTATAATAGTAATAACAAAATCCAGTGCACATGTAACTCTACCAGCACCAGTGGCTAAACCGTTCTATGTGGACATACAGTACAGCTACTCCTCCAAGCCAAGTGGCTGCTTTTGTCCTCTTTCATGGTTGCAGCATGTCATCACCACCATTCAGTGCTTCAAACCCTGCAATTCCTTCCCTACTGACCTGAACAATCAGAGAGCAACGGTGTGATTTCCCTGGTGAGGCATGGGAGGAGAGCAGTCAAGTGCTGAGAGGGAGAATAAACCAAGGTGGGATGAAAAAAGTTTTCTTTTAAAGATGAGAGTGGAAAGTTTCCTGTGAAGCGGAAAAGGACCAGGCACTGCAGATAATAGAGGGACTGACTTTCAAAGACAGTGGTTGTCAAAGTTGGACATGGGAGCAGCCTGCTGTGGTTCAACAAAGCTTCAAAATAATGACTTTGGCATCGAGCAAAGACAAAGAGCTGCTTATTAGCACGACTTTCAAATCAGCGGATACTGAATCTAAATGACTGTTTGTGTCCTTGACTTTAAATATCTGCCACTTTGATATACATATATGTCTGTGTTCTGCTATGATCCCTGCTTCCTTTCAGTACAAAAGCACACAGATGGTCTACCTCTTTAAAAAAAAAAGCAAACACTCTGAGTTCATGCCTGTGTGAATATTTGTGAATATAAGCAAGAGAAAGAGACAAGAGAAATGAGCATACTCTTCATTTCACAGTGAATAATCGCTGTGCCAACTTGAGAGTGAACGCCCAGTGTTACATGGAAGTGCACTTTGTTTTCACTAAACCTGAGCAACTGTAAAATTGCATAGAAGCCGCAGCGGCTCTGAAAAAGGCTTCGGATAAATGCTAATTAGGGTTGAAGTGGAATTTTCTATGGGATAAAGACAGAGGTGCTCAGCTTAAAAGGCTTAGAACAGTTATTCTTTTTTTATTCTAAATATCTAAACACAGGAAAAGATGTGTTTATGACACATGGCCTCTACAGCAGATGAACAACGATGAACGTCTCAGAAACCTGGTCATGAACGTATCATGACTAACTTGAATCCTACTTGGAACAATGCGGAGCCTCAAACACATGAATTAAAGCTGCAGTCCTCAAACAATGATGTTATTTTAAAACGTGAACCTCACACACTATAAATGCAAATCATTAGTCCAACCACCTTCTTTTCTTCCTTCTCAATTTAAATGGCCATGAGTGACAGGCAGACTCACGGAAGCAATCACGAAGCCATTCATGTTCCTCTAAACGATGCATTGTTTGTTTATGGTCGTGCAGCCGCACAGCTCGCTGCTGCGCTCAGCAATCCAGCTTTTATTCATGAAGATTCCACTTATGTCTACACTACACTCTGGAGAAACTTTATTTCTTTGTTAATTTGTATGAATGTGATTTTACATACTAATTACCATTTCTGTGTGGATGTCAGCTAATAACAATAGTTTCTATTTGAAGTCTCTGAAATGTTCGTGGTAACAGGCACCTGGAACTAAAAAGGACTAGAAATACATTAATAATGAGCAGTGCATGCAGTTACAGAACAGTCAAACCACTGACTTGTTTCAGAGCCACAAAGAAAACTACGCAAGAGGGTGGAGGCAGAGATAAAGCAGCTTTCTGTTCCTGCAGAGATGCAAACACAAGCAAATAGTAGAAGAGACAGAGATGAATGGAAGAGTCCTGAGTGCATATACTGTAAACAATAATGTGTACATATACTGTACGCCCTAAAGGTGTCAGGAAGACACAACAATTAACAGTGTTCTGAATGAGAAACAACTTTAAAACTGCTTAAGGTGAATTACTATTTTGATGCCATGTGCACAAACCATTACACATAAATACACCTGCTGTTGTATGTGTGGATATGTTGATAAAGACCTTCGACTGAGGACTGCTATTTGAGTTTCAGGATTAATGGAACTGTTCGGTTACACATGCGGCCCAGTTCTGCCTAGCGCTTGCATCTGGGGCCTGACTGAAAGCACTGAATATTCATGAGGAACTATAAGGAGCCACGAGGAAACAATTCAGTACGTCCTGAAATTGAGGCCTTTACAGAAACGTGTGTGGGTGCAAGTGTGTACAGTCTTCAGCAGTGGGAGCTCAGTGACTGTGGGTTGCATACTGTACCTGCAATTTCAGCTCGTCTAACCACACTTTGGTCCCAGTGTGAAGATTGTTGTTTAGTGAATGTAACAATGAGCTGTTCTCCCACAACACAGTGCTTAGTTCTGCTTACATCTCAATAAAATATTTAGAAAACAACAAATATTGGGTAAAAACATCATACTGGTTTCAATTAAATCTTTCAAAATTATGTCGCAGGAGTACAAGTCTTGTATAATTTCCTTTTCCTATAAAACCATATACGTGTAGGAAAAACAATAGCCTTTACTATGAAATGAGCATTGTAAGAAACCACCAGTACATCTACTACTGTGGTTTGGTTTGTTTTAATCTATGTTGTAATTTTGAGAACTGTTGACTGAACAGAATAGGAAAACTGTAATTTGCATTTTAATTTTGAATGATGATTAAACTAAACCACAGTTGTGGGCGAGTACTCTTGGTAATGTGTAGGATTAGCATGGAAATACAATAAATCATAGATGTTAATATTTAAATATCCAATAAAACTTCCAGAAACAACTTAGGCAGTGCATACAGCCCGATGGAAGTTAACTGCTATGTTTGCTGCATGACATAAACGCTGTTGTCCTTTCCCCAGTGCCACCATTAAATATCATTCAATTCAGTTTATATATCACCAAATCACTACAAAGGCATCTTAAGCCATATACAATGTGAAGTTTAAGACCTTACATACAACAAGTAGTTCCGAACAAACATTAGGCATTCCATAAGTGCTGATATAGAGAATATAACTGAGTGTGTGTATCACTCCGCCACACAAGTGTTCTGACAAACAACAAAAAAAGGATCAATTAATTTTAAAATACATTGTAGAAGTAGACAAAGATCCAAAACCCAGGTCTGGTTTACCCCATAATCCCATACAGATGAGGTCTTTACAATGCTACATCTAAAAAGGTTCATGTTTTTCCAGCGTATTGTCAGATCAAGCTGTTAACTTGTCAGATTCACACACTCCACATAAGTAGCTAACAGTGGCTTGTGGAAATGCTAGCATGGAGAAATCTGCTCCTTGTTTGTGTTGCTTAGCAACAGTCAAGTGTTGTACGGTTTGGAATCTATTTGTGCTTGTGGAACCAAATAACTGATTCATTAAAAAATAAACCATGATCTATTTTTGCTCATTACTGTCCACTAATAAACACAATTTATGGAACTGTTGTATAAAAGCAATATCACACTCGAGGTCATGCTGTTGTACTGACTATCAGCACGGCTGTGACGCCTTCCTACGGCCACATCACGGTCGTGCTAATACGCAGTACAACAGCACAACCTCAAGTGTGATATTGCTAAAATGTAGAAAACCCAACAATTCCCTCTTGAGCAGCACTAGGAGACGTTAGAGAGGAAAAACCCCCTTTAACAGAAGAAACCTCTAGCAGGACCAGGCTCAGGGTGGGCGGCCATCTGCCTTTGTTAGTTGGGTTAAGTGAAAAGAAAGAGAAAAAAACAACAGGCAGACAACAACAAAAAAAATAAACAGCATGTGTCCATCTGAAAATGCTGTTAATAAATTTAGAGAAAATGACTTCACTGTCTTTTACTTCATGTACCAACAGAGAGATCTTCTGTTTCACTACTAGAGCAGTGAATTGTGCCGACTCTGAACACAGCAACACAGTCACTGAAATGTTTAGCTGTGCTGCTCGTGACAGTCCGTTACGAGCACACACACCGTTGAATGTTTTAATGAATGGCCTGACAGGAAATTGAAGCTGCCAACAAAGCTGAAGACTCAACAATCTCAGGGGAGCGGGAGTCCGAGTCCGTGTGAGCGTCTGGGAGCCAAACCAATGTCACACAGTCAGGCAGGAGTGCTTGTTAGACAGCAGTGTCACACACTGAATAAAGGGTTGCCTGGATGTCATTCTTACACAAAAAGTCAGAGGTAGCTTCTGCCAATATATAATTTCCATTTGACTCTAAAGCAACAACGAACATTAAAAAGTAATGTTGGATTTTCTGCTTTAATGTTTCTCTTTTTTGATGGATCCATGTTAAAAGAAAGTCCATCCAGTTTATTAATCACCCTCTTTGCTGCTTTCAGTTTTGTCTGTCGACTGTCAGGCAGAGCTTTGATTTACTGGCTGCATAGCCTCAACAAATCAATAACACTGTCAATGAGTAATAATCCTGAAGGTGTTAAATGATCTCACACACTATTGACAAAAGTTTTGTTTGTGAGGAAAAAAAAACAGCGCTTGACACCATTAACCATCCTTATGTGTCCAAATGCTGCTTCACACTGAGCAGGTGGGTGTTTTAGCTTGAGGTCACCAAACAAGCAGCTAGTGCCAGTGTGTGCCAACATCTGCAGGTGAAGCCAACTTGGTACCAGAATTACTAAATTCAAGCAACATTGAGCTATTAAATGTCATCTTGGGGCCTTTTCGTGCTCAGTTCTGCTTTTACTTTGCTGCTGTAGCTAAAAACGTTGCTCGTCTCACACAGGATCATTGTGGGGTCACAGAAACATTGTCATGGCAGGAAGGCTCTTATTTACTTTAGATGCGAGTGTCAGCTGAATGCCTGGAAGGTAAGGACACAAAAACTGAGCAGCAGGTATGACCAGAGCACGTCCAAACAAACAGAACAGGGATGCCTTTTCTCTCTTGTTTGGCCCAGTTTCAGTTATGTTCTCTCTGCATCAGAGTCCTCTGGCCATTGTTCAGCAGCAAGCTGCATCTCTTCACATGTTTGGTTATTGTTCAATCACACTGCTTTTACCACCTGCCCACTCCTTCAGCAGACCGTGCTGGCTAACATGTTATATTAAAATGATAAAGGCATTAATATCCGTCAACCTCCCACAACCGTACAAAGTATTCATCTACCAGAATGCCGCGTCTGACTCTGGTTAAATCTCAGTAGTTAAACATCATCATTAAAATGATGAGGGTCATACAGATACATAAAGGACCTCTTACAGTTAATTTTAGGACACCTCAATTTAGCAAGCATGAGTGCTCACACCACAGCACTGTGCAAACTGTGTGCTCTGCATTGCAATGATTTCAACAGTTCAATCTTTAAACTACAACTGGTGATGTTTTGCTGACATAAAGTATCAGTGGTATCCATAAAGTATCCATTCAACTGCAGATTCACAATAAAACAGTGTTTTCACAAAGATAAGTATGCAGACGCATTATTTTCATTAGGTTTATGAAGACACTTGGTTCTGTTGCATGTGCACAAGCTTCATTTCCATTCCCACAATCTGCCATGAATAGAAGCAGGAAGGCTTTAAATGTTCGGTGCATATCGATACTTGTGCTCCACCGTTAGATCCGTCAATATGAGGAATAGACGACAAAAAGGAAGAGGCACAGCTTATTTGATCGTGCTGCATTGATGAAGTTTCATCACGTCAGTGGCACAGGTACCACTGATCTAATACACATAACCACAAACCACCATCATTTTCTTATCTCAGTCGTCATTACTAAAGGAAAGACGATCAGTTACTGACTTTAGTTTATGTTGAAACTGATTTTACAAATGACTTTAAAGTTCAGGATTAAATTAAGACATGGATGACAGGAAAACGATGGCTCAGAAGAAAAAGACAAAGTCCATCACCCAGACTGTTATTTTAAATTAACATTTGATTTGTCATTCATCATTTTTCGATTTAAAATCAAAAGTCTCTCATCTCATATTTATTCTCTTCCTGATCATTTTATACACACTGCTTCTAAAAAACTGTTTTTTCTATGTGCACATTGTTTACACAGTATCTGGCTATTTGTGTATGAAAAAATATTTTCCCAAACATGTGCATTTAAGGGTTAATTCTGTAGTTTCTTTTCTTAAAACTGCTGTTAGAATGAATAACGATGGAGCCTTCAGATGTCAGATCAACACACAAAGCATCCAGCTTCCTACCGAGTCTGAAATCGTCTTCTCCGTTAGATTTATAAAAGCAGAATGACAACAAGATGTGAAAAACATATAAATGCAGACGAGCTTCCACAACAATGTGCCCATCTTCAGGAACAGCATGATTTTCGTCACTGAGTTATTATCATTGGGACAATGAATGAGTACAGTATAACTGGAGCAGGCGAGCAACAAGTAACTTCTACCAGAACACATCATCAGCTGGAGAGACGGGAGGATCGATAAACCTCCCAGCAGCGACAGCCTGAATTATATATCCACTCTGTAGTCAGTCTCTGCAGCTGTTGGCCAGGAGCACAACCGAGATGCTTCCAGTACAAAAAGACATAAATCTTCTGTGAGCAAGTGAAGCAACAAACAAGAATAATGTTTTTTTTTTTAGATCCTAACAGATGTGAATGCCCCACAATGTACATACTGCTTGAGTGGACTCCTCCATCTATTCTGCTCCCATCAACAAAAGCAAAAGCACACATAAAACTGACAATTGACAAAGCCATTTATCTCAGTCTGACACATATTGACACAAGAAGTGCTAAAATCCATCTTGCGGTGACACGTCTCCAGGGCTCTGTGTTGTCCTCTCAACTCAGAGAAGCATTACGTTTCTAAAGGTTCTGTCACTTCTGACATGATGGCACCTCTGATGACGATTGGCTGCTAAGAAAAGGCAGAAGTGCGGCTACTGGGAGGAAAAAAAACAAGCTATAATACAAAGTATATGAAAGGTCAGAGAAACTAGAACGAAGGTTCACATTTAAGAACCCATCAGTGCACATGTGATCCCCCTGGACAAGGGCGATACCTTCAGACTCTTTTCAGACGCTCTTTGCAGGACCACTGTGGCAGTCATTGCCAGGTGAAAACACGCACAGCCCCCATCTGAGCCAAACTCATTTATTAGTTTCATGTCATTCAGGCTTCTATTCATGATCTTTGGCAAAGTTTAATCTGCTGTGGATTTCTTCTCGGAGGCCATCTGTAGCTGCTGACTTCATGTAGTGTCCTACACACTGTCTGATCAGTCATGAAAACACCAGTTTCTCCTTGTGCCAGAGAAATCAGTCTGTATGTCATTGCAACATTCTGTAAATAGCTAATTTAGCATGGCATCACTTGACCACCAATCCTTCTGTTATTGATAGTATAAAGGGCTGGTGAAAATATTATATTGTAGACAATATTTGTGATTGTGATATAACAAAGACAGAATATATTGATAAAGTAAATCAAAACATTGGAACTGTGATTGCGATTAGCTGAATAATGCAGCCCTAGTGGCATGGTTCTGGTTTTTGTTGCATCGTATGTTCTGCAGTCAAGTGTGGACTCGGTTCTGCTGTGTAACTAAAACAAAGTTCTGTCTGACATTCACTGAGTGTGGCCACAAATTGATTTTCCATGTATTCGCTGGGAAAATGAAGATATAAAGTCATCCTGTTTTAAACCCAGATTTGTCAGAACTATCAAAATCGTCAAAGATTTTAATGGATTTTCCTGTTTTCTGTCGACAGGTCTGTAAAAGAACATTCATCCTGTTACATGTATTATTGAGTCCTTGGTTTGTTGCTCAGACTTTTACAAAGTGTCACATCTTGTTGCTTCTCTTATCTGTAAAACATCAGACTTGTTTCTGTTTGTTCAGTAGATTTAGCACTTTTCATCATTTTCCCATGTGAATGCGAGATGGCAGATGCAGGCTGCTGCGTGTTTCACAGGTGTCAGTAAACATCACAGAGCTGAGACATCATAGGGTAATCCTGGTATGTAGTTGTGAAACCTCTTGTTTCTGGGATTATGTAAAGGATTCAACATTTATTATCTAACAAATTAAATAATATGATCCAAGAAGACAAAGAGAGATTCTTCATATTACATTAATTTATTCTACTGATTGAATTTATAGCGGATCCTGGAAACAAAGCTTGTCACAGACCTGTCCAACCACAAAACAACAGATCACTCCTCCTTATGAAGGTTCCTATAATAAAAACAGTCTTCAGCCTTAAAGTGCTGACCTACAACTGCTACCAACTCCAGTGTTTCCTTTTGTTAACACAATCAAGTGGCGAAGAGCGAGTGGCTATGTGACTACACACTGCTGTTTTCAGCAGCTATCCCAGCTGACTTTTTCAACAGCTCACCTTGTGATTATAGAAACCACAAACCACACTGAGGCAAAAAAAGTTTTTCCTGTTTATTTTATTTTTTTGCATATTTGTCACACCGAAATTATTCAGATCAAACTAATTTTAATATTACACAAAGATAACCTGAGCAAGTAGAAAATGCTGTTTTAAATGATGATTTCATTTATTAAGAGAAAGAAGCTGTCCTGAATGGTGCTGTGTGAAAAAGTAACTGCCTCCTAAACCTAATACCTGGTTGTGCCAGTTATTAGTGTTTCGGATCACTGTCCTGCTGCATAACCCAACGGTGTTTGAGTTTAAGGTTATGAACTGATGCCAGAATTCATGGTTCCATAATTAAAAAAGCAGCTCCAGACCCTCACGCTACCACCACCATGTTTGACTGTTGATATGATGTTCTTTTCATAAAATGCTGTGTTAGTTTTACACCAAATGGAGCGGGATGCAAACTTTTTGTTTCATCAGTCCACAGAATATTTGCTGTGCACAGAATGCACAGAATTTTAATCCTTCATATTAACCTGTTCTCACATTACATCTGATGTTGCATGGGTTTGCTTGAGCTCCAAAGAGAGCACATTTCAGAGCATTTGCTAAAATATATTTCAGCAATTCATTTTCTTTACCCAGTTACTCACAAGCACGGTCACATGGGCTGGAGATTATCCCATCAGACACTGCATTCAAGGTGGAACTGTGGATAGGCTGCCAGCCCATCAGAGTTAACACAGACAGTCACACCTTGTGGCAGTTTAAGGTCTCAATAAGCTCAGGAAGAGGCTGAATCACAAGAGGTGAACTCAGCACCCTTCATCTGTTGACCGTTTTCTGGTCAATGACTCTGTTCTTCATTCTCATACTTTAATCTCATAACTAAATATGAAAATGTTTTATATGTCTTTACATGGGCAGTTTTATTATACTGGCAGGCAATTCTTTACAGCAGTGGTTTGATTTGATCTATAGACAGTTTTCTGTGTCAGAATAACATGCTTTCATCCATCACATTCATCCATCACATCCAATAATATTTCAGGTTATGCACCAAGTAGTTTCAAATGAGCCTGGTTTTCTATAAAGTTCAACACAAACCCTCTCGACTTAGTGACATGACATACTGTAGTAGACGGTATCCACACAGTGCGACATGCATCACCACTCATGTGACATCTTATATCTTAATAGCAGCTTCAGTGGTTTGGCTGACAGGGTCAAACTTCACATGCACCACTAAACAACAATGGCAAAACGTGACACGTGCACAGTGAAGCTGCTTCTTTTAGCTGCTTTTATGCG
>OMLM01010410.1:102272-116300 GCA_900302695.1 Helostoma temminkii | reverse complement strand
GAACAACAAGGCATGGTGCTGGTCCACATGGGCACCCGCCCGGCCCGAGCGCGGCTCATTTGCATGTCGAGAGCGTGACTGGCCACCCCGCTGTCTCGAGACCTGAGCTGTCAATCAAACGGCGAGGGGCGGGGCTTAGCGGCGTCACAGTGAAGGGGAGCTGCTGACCAAAGATGTAGTATTATTACTGTGATTCAGACAAATACTGAGAATCTATTATATCACAAGTCCGAGGTACTTAAACACAAGTTTTACAGGTCCACTTGTGCAATTTCCACTGTGTCATGAAGTCATAATTATAGTAAAAATACCCAGAACTGTGTACACAAAACACATATCTGTGTTATTACTGTCACAACTACCTGATGAAAACTGCACACCTCAGAAATATCCTCATATTTTTGCGTGGATAGTTTTCAACCTGTCAGAGCTCCTTCGTCTGACAAGCCTGTTAAACGCAGCTGCAGGTGCAGGAGCAGGCTGGTGAGGTGTGTGTAGAAGTTACTGATGATGTTTTAGAAGCACATGTTGAGACTGAAACAAAGACATGTGAGGTACAACTGCAGACAAACAGATGAACTGACGGCCACATTCCCTCGCCACTGAATATTATAACAACAGGCCGAAGCCAAAAGACATTAAAGACATTAAAGATATGTCCAGCAGATAATAAAGTACTTCATTAATCCCAAAGTGAAATTCCAGTGTTGCAGCAGCTAAGCAGAAAACACTGAGGCACAGGATGTTAAACATGCACAGAATTGACTAAATATAATATACAAATGAACAGCATAGAATAAAAACTGAATAGGTTCTAATGATCATATATAGACTGTGTACTTTGAGCACAGTGATAATAATAATACAGAATATAACTGTATATACACTGTGTACATTAGTGCAGGTCTGGTGGATAAACTACAGAAGATGTATGAGAAGATGCAGGTTTTTCCATGGATTCAGAAGTAATAATACATTCAATCTGTGTATAATATGATAATGTACACATTGTACTGCAAGTGTGGTAACCGTCTATAAAGACAATATCTACTACTTTACAAACTGAAATATGTTCTTCCTGTAGTTTCCTGCTTCTTGTTTCCAGACTTTTCATCTCACTCCCACACTTTATGATTTACTGCATGACAAATGTTTTCTCTGTCATTACTTCTTCCCAGTACTGTGCATGTACTGTTTGTTTTCTTTTAATACACACTGTGCCTCTTAATGCTGCGACTAATAAAGCCTATATGTAATAAGTGATATAACAGTAAAGTAGTGTAACAGTGTAATTTGTGTTATGATTAACATCTCCTCATTATGAATTATGTTACTGCATTGTGTTTTGCCACATGCAGAATACAAATGTATGTACATGTGCGTAGTGTATGTTGCATGGTAACAGTGTTTGATTGGACGCCACTCAGTCGTATAGATCCTCCACAACATCACAAGGTGTGACGCAACCAATCAAAACAGCAGCTCGGAGACACAGAGTACTTCTCCACGCCATGCGCCCAGCTTGAACTACAAACAACATCACTGTCTACACTGTCAAGACACAAATTTGTTGTCAGGTCTGTCTGAGAAAAACAAAAACAACTAAATATGATAGGAATGATACGCAATTTTGTGAGTGAGTGTGTGACTGCAACAGGCTGAGATACAATGACAGCACATACAGGAGAATATGAATGAAGCAGGAGAGGAGGGGGAGGGAGAGACCAGACCAGGGAAAAGGAGAGAGCACATGGTAAGCACATGAGCTGCGTGGAAAAAAAAAAAGCCCTATAGGGATGTAGGCATATTCAGAGGAAAAGGAAAAAGACAAGGCGGAGAAGGAGGAGGGTGGTGGGCGGGATGTGAGGCAGGGACGGGCTGACCCAGTTAGAAGTGCTGCATCACCGGTAGATCCACAGAAAAGAGATAAAGCAATGAAACACAGGAGAAAGTGTTCAAAGATCAACTGCACTTAGCAAACAGAGATGAGATAAAAAGAAAAACCGTCTGGCTGTGATTTAGCTAAAACCTCTGTTGTTTGTGTAGTATGTGGTGAAACGTGTAAAAATACTGGTAGTGCCTATCAACTGCAGTGATGTCATTTACAGCCAAAACAAGCATAAGCAGACTTGGAACAAACTTAGAAACAAAAATGTCTCTAATTTCCATTCAAAGGTTAAGGCCAGTGATTTTCTACGATGCTTATGTACATTTACACATACGCAATTTACAAGTGAGGGACAGCTACAGGGTTTCAGTGTCTTGTCCAAGGACACTGGCTACATGTAGGAGAAACCAGAAGCTGAACCACTAACCCTGGTGCTGGCAGACGACTGCTCTTCCAACAGATCTGCATGCAGAGTTGATTTTAACTTATCTGCACCATAAACGGCTATTCTTGGTCAATTATTTTTTGGATGAGTGCTGGTTGTTCTGACAATGTAACTTCTCAGGATTGATTTCGGTCCTTTTTGGGTTTTGCTCATTACGGATAAAAACGTCATAGGATGTCAAGCATTCTGAAAAAACTACATTTTAAACTTAAATAAGAGAAAATACTTATTCTAACAACAACTTCAAGTACAAAATAGTTCCAGACTTGGGGAAAAAACAACAACTTACTTAAAAAAAACTGTTACTTACTGTTACTGGGAATACATAATAAATACAAACTCACATTTCTCTTCTGACCACAATGATCAGCTTCAGCAGGACTAGTGGTTCATGTCTAGACAGTGCAGGGAAGCAGCTACTGTACGTTTCCTAACACAGCTACCACTGGAGAGCAGTAGAGCTGCTCTTAACATTCCTATCCTCCTCCTCAGGCTGTATGAGGATTAGAAAGCTGGTCATTTATGCCACAGTGTGACACACAAAAACTGTATATTAACACAGGCCCTGCAGCAAGAAAACACTGCCTGCTGTAAGAAAATGTCCGAGCCCCATTCTGCTGCATATGACAGAAACACTTTTTGTACATGCTGACGCTGAAAGCTCTCAGCACTTCCTTATCATGCCAGGTTTTGTGAATCAATACTGACTCACACCTCTCTGCAGCTCCTTTCACTTTCCCTTTTTGCTATAAATGTGTATTAACACTTCTGTCTGAGAGAGGGAGACATGGATGACCCAGAAGCAAAGAGAAAGCAAGCTTCTTCTACTCTACTCTGTTTTGTAGGCTTGCATGAAGGGAATAGTCTGCTCAAGACATAAGAGAGTGGTGGTGGGCAGATGTAGGCCAATGTTTCTACTCCAGTGCCTCTGTGGAAGAACGGTTTCAGAATGAGACAGTCCCATGAAGCCACTTCTCACTTCTCTGTGCCAGCTCACCCGTCAGTTCCACAAACCGAGTTCCTATTATCAGTCCTTTCACTCCATGAACCTTGTGCTGTATCCACATCTGCATACGTCCTTTTGCTTTACCCTACCACTCCCCATTCCCCCCCCTCCTCTCGCAGACCTGTAGGACAGAGCGAGGTGTGGCGCTTTGTACGCCTGCCATCCAGGCAACTGTTGCCATGAAACCACAGCGCTCAGAGAAAAGAGTAATTTCTGTGTGGGTGAGTGAGCAGGTGTGTGCCAGCGCAGAAGTAGGATGGGGTACTGTACATAATTGATAAAGGGGCCTGAACTGTCCCTGCTGCCTCCTGATGGCTCTGCATCTTGGTGTGTGATGTGCCTGAAGAATAAATGTCAAAAGTTATTACATTGCTTTCTCAGCACCGCACATAACATTGTTAGGTTGTAGGACAACATCTTCTTTCATAAAAACTACTACTAGGTCAGCACTGCTCTGTACCTCGTATATCTGGCTGCCTCTAGATGCAAGAAGCCACAGTGCAGCCTGATAGTTATACATAAATAATATTTGTCTAGAGCAGCAGCTCTTAAGTTTGTCTACTGACCCATTTCTTTCTCAACAACTTACTGACGACTCCAAGTCAAACCCGTTTATCAGCACAACCAAAAACATTTTCAGTTGGTGATTAAATGATTGAGAATATGTTAAAAGTAGGAGAAAAAAAACGGTGTCTAAAGTCAAGCTCAACAAAGATTAATGTCAAGTGTCATGGGCACCAACCAAACCTTGTTAAAATATAATTTAATTGCTACCTAATGAATTTAATATGCATATCAGCAATTAAAAGTCAAGAGGCTCCCTGGTTAGTGGTCCACCAACCTGCAACAAAATACGGGTTGTCAGAAGAAATACCACAACATAGTTTGGTTATAGTTAGTTTCGCTGAGATACTTTGTTGACAGCTACTCTTGCAAACACTGGATATATTTCATGTATAAAAAATCCTGCAGGATGGACTGGAAAGCGTGCGACACTGCCTGACCTCGTAAAGCTCGTCCTCGACCTTTTGCTTCATCTTAGTTCACCTCCTTTCCTCAAAGAAAACACACAATATGTAACTTATATTTACAGAATTTTATTTCATTATGTTGCAAACAATGACATCCAGATATATTGATACACAACTTTTACTCTGCGTGTATGTGCACTGATGAGTGTATGTGTGTGTGTCTGTGTAAATAGAGCAGTGAGACCACAGAAAGCAGAATGAAATTCCCGTCTGAGGGAGACCTCAATGGGTTAACAAGGCAGAGATAGCGAGCAAGAGGGCACTGGGCGATTCTTGGGCAACATACACACACACAAACCTCATAAAAGGTGAGCAGGCTTTTTCCTCTGTAAAACACACTTTCACTAAGGGGGCGCGTGCCTGTGCTCTCAGCAGCTTGGGGATCATTAAGGTCCTGTGAGTGTCAACTAGAAAGCAAGGTTGTTAAAAGAGATGAAGTATGAATGAAAACAGCGGGTGAGAAGCTTTGCCTCCTCGCTCTCCTCTGACCATCAGAGCAGAGGCGGCGGAGAGATTCTCCTGTCAGAATATACAAACACACACTCATGTCAAGTATACACACACGTTCACGTGCACTCGCCCACCGCACCTCTAGTGATTCAACGAGGGGGCTGCAGCCTGCTTCATTTTTTTTCTTCTACTTGTTATCCACTTCTCCTGGACAGCTTGTTCTCGTTTACTTTCCTCGCACCTTCTCGATCACCTTCCACACAGTGACAGACCACAACAATGGAGCCATGGAGTAAAACAAAACTCAAAACCTAAACCCCTTCAAGCTAGGGGTGCCACTGGTTTTCGTGCACTGTCAGTATACCAGAATCCACCTTCGCCAGCACACAAAGATATTTACCCTTTGACCCAACGGGAAGTCATGACAACAGTATGCAAATTCGGCAAATTTAACAGTATACAATTTTTTTGTTTGATTCACCATGCAAGGAATATTTCTTATCTTTTCAGTGTGTTTATGTGTCAGAGATTGCGTGACATTTATTAAGCGTACCCTACATCCAGAATAATTTACATAAAAGGACAATAGTCATCTTAATAGGGCTGGACTGATGTAGGGGAGAGGAGGGGAGGGAGGAGCGGAGACGGGGAGAAGGTAAAGAGTCATGGTCAATTATGGTTTGGAGTGAGAGAGGTGAGGGGCTGGGTGTCAGGACAGAAGGAAGAAAGCTGAGGTGCAGGAGAGTGGTGGGGAAGGGTGGGGCTTTAGGGCTGTTTCTGGAGTTAGTGGTGGTGGGGTAGAATGGGGAACAGGACAGGGCAAGAACTGGCGTCAGTCTCAGCGGCACTCCCAGACTTTGACTGTCTGATCGACGCTGCCTGTGACCACGTAGGGAGCAGTCTTGTGGAAATCTACAAGAGAGAAACATTTGTTCAGATGCAATTCAAATAAGTTCAACACTAATAACATCCCATGTCAAGAATGAGCAGCTTGGATTTAAAGTACTGTATTTTTGCAGTTTAATGTTCAACTGATGAAGAAGGAGATATAAACTAAGTCTCATTAATAGCCGTCTTACCCAGAGAGGTAACAAAGTGTTCATGGGCACACAGAGTCTTCATGCAGCGTTTGTTCTTGTAGTCCCAGATCCTAATGGTTTTGTCGTCTGCACAGCTCACTATGAATCTTCCTCCAGGATGAAATAACACCCCACGCACCCAGTTGTCATGTCCCACCTAGAGAAGAAAAAAAAAAAGAAAAGAAAAAAGACCAATTAGCACCGCACCCCTCACTCATAAGCAGCCACAATGACAGCGATTCAGACCACTCACCAGAGTCATGAGGCACATGCCGATGCTGACGTCCCACATCTTAATGGTTTTATCTCTGGACCCAGACAGAAGGAAGGGGCCTGGCTTTCCACTCTTCTTGCTCTGTGAAACAAATAAAGACACGGTGAGCGGCTACACGAAAAAACAACAATAACTTTTATCAGTGAAAAGCTTTTTCTTATGTATAAAGCTGTATTTCATGTCTCAGAACAGCAGTGTTGGTCTGTTGGATGAATTCCTGACTTTTCATCAAACAACATCAGAATCTTAATGTCAATATTTAAAGACTTGATTTTTACAAAACTAACAACATTTTCATCAGCCTCAACAGAACTGTGTTCACTGCTAATAAATGTTTAAATGCTAACACGTGTTAGCCCGATAAACTAATGTGAAGTATGTACCGTCTTTCTGTTTTATTCGGTAAAACCAGCATTAATGTCTTATGAGACCTTCAGTAGTTAAGAACACATGTTTGGTCTCTGCTATGAACAACTGTAGAAACCATGGAGATGAAAGTGCTGCAGCCGTACAAACCTCTGAGCCTGTGGCCTCCAGGATGGTGGGGTGAGCACTGTCAGGGGCCCAAGCGATGCACTCTACCACATGTTCATGCTCCCGCAACTCAGCTTTACACTCTTTTGATGCAACGACCCAGACACGCACTGTCTGGTCGTTGGAGCAGCTGGCGATCAACGAGCCATCCTGGTTAGGGCGAACCATCCTCACCCACTCCCTGTGGCCGGTGAAGGTCTTCACACAGTACCTGCAGATAGAAATATTGTAAAGCTCGTTGCACAGCTAGTAAAATATTAGAGGATAAAAGGATAAAAATAAGAGCAATGAAAAAAAATATGGGAACTGTTTAGGTAAGGCATTAAAAAATTGAAGCTATATCCCCATCACTCACCCAGTGGCCACCTCCCACATCTTGATGGTCTTGTCTCTGGAGGCAGACACTATGTGGTCACCATTTGGCATGATGGCTACAGACGACACATTGTGGTCATGGCCTGAACAACACAGTTGAGAGTTTAAGGTTAATTAAAATTAACTGTAACACCAAGGGCTGTATTTGTGTAATAGCTACACGATCGCATTTGCACATCGTTTCCTTCTGAAAAATATTTTTTTACCATGCATTGTTCGGATGCACTCAAACCCCTGAAAGTCCCACAGTTTGATGCTCATGTCAGCTGAACATGAAGCCAGCAGCTTTCCCGTCTGGTCAAAGGAGATATCCTGCACAGAGTCTGTGTGGCCCTTCAGGGTTCGCTCAAAGTCTCCCGCCTCATAGTCCCACACCTAAAATTACAGAAACAAGCAGCACCAGTGAGTCAGTCTGTTCCTCCTTAATTATCAAACACATCTGTATAAATGAACTAAACAGTACACATGACTATTAGATGATCTAATGAAGTCTTGTAAGCTAACAACATAAAGTGACATAATACATTTCTTGACTGATTTACAGGCAGGATGTATTTTGATATTTAACTAAAATGTGAACACTGAGAACAGTTCAGTCAGCCATGAAGAATAAACCATTTAAACGCAAAATACTGCATCATTCAGTGTAAAGTAATAAATACTTGAGCTGACACGCTTTACTTCAATAAAATGACTTGAAAAGGAAAGAACAAGGCTGAAAGGCTGATTTGCAGGTTTCCCAGGGTGCAGTGCTGTGGAGTGTTGCCTCTGACAACAAGTGCATCAGCCCATTTCCACACAGATGAGCAGTGACAAAGCAGAAAAAGAAACCGAGTGAGGTAGGAAGGGAAAAGGGGGGGGAAGGAGGATGACAAAGGGAGGAGGCAGAGAGGGAGGGAGCGCGTTAAAGCAGAGGCAGCGTGGATAAAAAGGGAGAGCAGCCTCAGATCTGCAGCACAGCTTTGATCTGAAGGGTCAGAGCTGCAGAGGCTCTGTTGTGGTGTGCTGCACTGATTCGCTTATAAACACTGCTGCACGATTAATAATTCTGTCACATATCAATATCAAATCTGCTGTGTAATCCGATGCATTGAATAACAGTCAGTTATATTGTAGGTTCATGAAGCTAAATGTAATACAGTCAGTAATAATTAAAAATTGTAACTTAAAATTAACACACACACACACCTTGATGGTGGCATCCTCAGATGCTGTGACCATGACAGAGAAGACAGGGTGGAAGATGACACGTGTCACTGGAGAGCGGTGCCCGCTCAGGGAGTATCTCTCTGGAGGACGGGGGATCCACTCCTTGGGGTCTCTCTTCTGACCCACAGGTCCTCCATGTGTCATCTCCTCCTTCGCCTCATTCAACTTTGACTCCAGCTCCATCACCTGAAAATGGTACGTCAAAGAGCTTAGAGACCTGTCAGTAAAACGCTGAACAGACACACATGCATACAAAATCTACATCATTTGGACAGGTGACACTGCACGCCCCCAACAGATTGTTGTACACGTGAGAAATGTCATTGTCATAAGTCAAATAAACACGTTCCTTACCTTCTTCTGTAATCTGATGACTGAGGTCCATTTTTTTTCCAAAAGTCCTGCATACTTTTTATCTACCTCTTCATTCTATGAATGGAGAAGACACACACTGAGAAAGGGATTCACATTCCTTTAAGTGTTAATAAAAGTTTTTGTCCATTTTAAAAAAATTATTATAGGCATCTTTCCTCACCATATCTAACTCTGCCTCTTTCTTGAAGGTGGAATAGGCCTCCTCATATCCATTTGAACGGAGATAGTCAGCTATAGCCCGGTTTCTGACAAAAAGAAGAACACTTAACTCACTAGCCCATTATCAAATTCAGATCGAGTTCTCACAGATGCTACAATACCCACTATAAAACTACAATATCAGCTCCACCTTAACAAAAATTCTGATTCCTCCTTAAAAGGCAGGAGACTACAGCCTCTATAAAAACTGGGTGGAATATGAGAACGATATAGGTGATGAGAGCAAAGGGATTAAAGTTTCACCATTTCACCTTTAAATTGGGTGAGTCTGAGTGAGTGCCAAAGGAAATTATGCTCCTTAAATGAAGAAAACACAACATAAGGACCAAATCACTTGGAAACTATGCTGATGCTGCCTGGAAACCGGAGACTCACCACAAAGAGAGCGTGGATGCCAAGACTGGGAAACCACATGACAACACAACCTTAAACAAGCATATAGAGCTGCCCAGAAACACACAGTTATATTAAAGGGGTGGAAAAGTTCCTTTATGAAATGAAGGGTGAATATTTCATGAGTAACCGTGCTAAATTTAGGCTGCAGTTTCAGGGCTACTTCGTACAGCTGATAATTATAACTCTGAAACGTCTGTGTCTAATGGACTCTGAACATAAGGCCACTACAAACAGCAGATTTCCACTAGACAATCCCACTCAGATCCTTTTTATCTCAGAGTAATGACATCACAAAAAGTACAGGAATATTTAACTTCTGGACTTTTAAGAAACTGATAAGATGTTTACACCTGCTGTTTTTCCACTGTCTGGACTGAGGTGTCTAGCTTATCCTCAGCCAGGTAGATACCACTACACAGAGAAACTCACATTAACCATAATTTTTTTTTAAAGGTTCCTCATCCTTCCCCGCCCCCCCTCACTTCTTTGCTCCTGTTATGTGGGTTATGAAAAATTCACTAAGAAGCTATCAAGTATAGCACCTTCGAAGCTCACGTCTCCACATTTCCTCAATGCTTACACAATCGTGTAAAGGAATGTCTTAAACACCTGCATTAGCCTCATCTGGATGCATTTTCACAGCTGATTATTATTTGAAGGAAAAACACATAACATGCTCATGTTTGTCTACACGTCCGTTCGTGTTTGCAAGTGTAATGATTCTGCACATCCACATATTTACATCCAGCCACTCACAGTTCATCTCTTTGTCTCTGTGACAGCACCATGGTGGCTGCTGTTCTCTCCCTCTTGGGGAGGTGAGGATGAGGTGATGTGTGTGGCGGCGAAGTGTCCGATCCCCCGGTGGTGTTTTTTACTTCAGAGATTCAGTGGTGGCGAACAGAGTGCCACGCAGAGGGAGGTGAACTGGAGATCCCGCTGTCAATCAATGGCTGGGACAAGGCTCCACGAGTATTCACAATGGTCCAAATCTCATTCACTGATCAGATGTGCCCATCGCCTGATGAAAAAGAAGAGGGTCAGAGTTAGCAAACTGTTAGAGGAACAAACCACTGCCATTTAACACATTTGACATATTCTAGGACTTAATATCAGGTTGTATAACTCGTTTCCAATATAAGATAACTTGACAAATTTTCTTAGTTATGAGGCGTCTCCATTCACACACGTGTTCTGGTGTAATTTTCTACACCAATTTCCGTGTACAATGATAAAAAATATTTATTATACAACTCAGTCTGGACTAACAACTAGCAAGCCAACTGAATTTTGGGACGACCAAGAACAGACACCAACAGCACACACTATAAAACACTAAACTACATGCGATTATGAAGCTAAAAAGGGAGCTTACTTCCTGAGCTTCAACTCTGCTGGCAGCTGGGGCCATAATAGCACTAAGCTGATTAGCAGCTAGACCAGACAACCTCAAGTCTGTGTGTGTGTGTCTCTGAATGATAGAGACCACAAGTCCACCATACAGCTGACAGTGCAATGTAAAGAAGAGACTGGACGGTAGCTAACAGGATTAACCCCAGACACTGAGAGAGGACCTTAACAGAAAGCTGTCCTTGTCTTCACTGTCTGCTGCACTGGTGAAGAGGACAGTGAAAAAAATGGAAATTACTTCAACAATTAATTTTACTTCACATGTTAAGCACTTTCACATTTGTTTATAGTAGAAGGATGTCAACGAATGAACTCTTCTTTCCTGCCTGCAGACAGTGCTCTGCGCCGGCAGAACTAAGCCAGTGATTCTGGCAGAGCAGCACTCTCTCAGTGTGGTTCAAAAAATAGCCATTGACCAAACAGACGAGTCTCCCAGCATTATGTAACCAAGACAATATCAGTAGCGCCTGCACCTGCTCAAGACTCCTGAGCTTCACCAGCAGCTCTGAAAGACAGGAACACACAGGTAACACACCATGTAATATAAACAAGTACGTGTATGAGGCCTGGTTTCAACCAGTAGAAAGTGTTTGTTTAACACTTGCAGAAGTCATCCAGTTATTGCAGTTAAAGGCAAATTTGCGGTTATCTACACTTAGTGCTACTTAGTGAGAGCACAGTCAGAGAGTCATAAATCCAAAAGGGTTCAAGGTCCTGTCTTGAGTATCAAACTTATCAAAAGGAAATAAGTTTTTTACAACCTGTGTCAACGTCTGAACGTCAATTTCTCATAAAATGCAATGGTTACTCTGAATACATTTGCACAAAAAACTACTACAAAGCCAAAAATATTAGAGACATTATGATATAATTTACATTTGATTGTGGTAGTTTCTAATGAGGAATAAACATCTTTTGGTTTGAGACTTTAATACTGTGACAAGGCTGAAACCATAACCAAAATCTTTCTTCATCTCCTTCTTCTTTCTTCTTCTCATAAACACTTCATTCATTGCATTGCATTTTGAGCTAGAAATTTTAAGTACGCAGTAAAACAGGGATTCATAGAAAATCAGTTTGCTCTGTGTTCATTCAAGGGCATAAATTAAATAACCAACAACAGAGAAACTAAACTTTTACCATTCAAAAGGTAATTTACAAGAAGATCAGATGCTATAACTAATTCATGGTTCTGCGTGAGCAACCGTCTGTCTGGTTCCTACAATGCACCGCAGATACTCACTCAGGGAGCGGATTACTACGTGCAATCGTATCATGTTACTATATTGTGCTATAACGTCAGTTCTCAAAATTAATAAATCAAACTCAGTGCAGGGAGACACTAATAAAACCTTTATTTTATGTGCAAAGATTTTTTTCCAATGTACAGTTGCCAGTTTTACTCATCACTTTAATTATTTAATGTGATTGTGTGATACAACCTGATGGTGCAGACTGGAACCTGCTGGACAGGCACAGCCATAGAAAACACCATCCAACCTATGTTTATAAAATAAACTATGCATTTAACATGGTGGCCTGCTCTCTTCCATGTCATTAAATAATCTGCTTTCTTGTCAGACGTCAATGTGTGAAAATACTTCTTTCTTTGCACTTTAGGTTTTTTACCCTGAGTCAAATTCACCACAGTAGCTCCTGGTCTACATATTCATTGGGTAGAAGTTTTTACTAGACTGTGCAACCTCAGTGGCTAGGGTTTCTGGACACCATGGGGATTCAGTGTCTTGTCCAGGGACACTTCAATATACAGCCCAGAGGTTGGCCTTGATCCACCAACCCTGAAGCAAATGGACATCCACTGTACCAGCTGATTCACAGAAGCCACCAAATGAATACTGAAAGACAACGCCTTAATGTCACTAGGAACATCACAACTAATGCATAGCAACTGATTAATTGATTGCAGCTTACTCAAGAACTAGAAAATGTTCTCGTAGCATATCTTCTTGGTTTAAACTGTAAAATATATAAAAACGAACAGTTCCATAGATTAAGCTTCTATTATGCTGCAGCTATGGTATCAACTATACCTCATCTGTCTTTCTTAGAGCACTGAAACTTAAAACGGTGTGCACAGATGTGAGGTGACAGACTTAACCTAACTCTAAATGAAAAACAATTTCCAATCTTGGTACAAAGATAAATACCTCTAAAACTTTGTAGAAATTCACTTGTAAATGCAATGGTGTGACATGTACATGACTTCAAGACAATCTATGAAAATGTCCATACTGGTTTCCCACAGCTCCGGCTGATTTCTTTAAATATCTTGTTTTGTACCAGGAGAGTTCAAAATTACAATGCTAAAGAATTACTCAGAAGAAAGCAGCAAATCCTCACACTGGAGAAGCAGTAACCACAAAATTGTTGCTATTCTTGTTTGGGCTTGACTTGAAAAACCACTCTAATCAATTAAAGAATTTATACAAATAAACCTTTAAAAAGCAGTTATTTTTCCAAGTAAACATATCCCATGTCATAAGTCACTGCTATAAGGGACTACAAAGTCTCAGGTTGCACTGCACTAATGAATAAAATGAATTAAAGTTACATTTTGTGGTTTGCCAAATTGTGTTATTTTTTTAAGAGCAGGCAGGAGTGCTTTACAAAAAAAGGGCCAGTGAATTTAGAAGACACAATTAACATAAACATCACAAAACCAAATTTCATATCAAGGTTGGATGAGTTGCATATCAGCTTTTAAGTCATTATACACTAAGCTGCTGAGCAAAGTTACTCCTTAGGCCAAACTGGCAGGACAGTGATTGATTACAAACTTTATTCATTTTCATTTTCTTAATCAGTGATGTTTCTCAACAGCAGAACTGAACATTACGCTGATAAGTACTGCCCCACAATAAAACACTGAAAAGTTCAACATGTTCATAAGTTACTCAATCATTATCTGAAACAAGCTGCAGTAGTATAAACCAAGTTTAGACTGTGAAATGAGAGTTATCAGAAAATAACAACACATCAGATTTTGGACACTCTGATGTTTCACTAAATAATATTATATTATTAGCTGTTTGAGAATAAATATGTTTGGATTCGGGTAGAAATGTAGCAGAATTTAATCTTCACTACACAGACAACAACAACTTAATTTATCTGAAAACATAAAATACAACCATATGATGCTGAAAAACGGAGCACATTAAATATTTATACATCCTGAAAAATCCTGCATACGCGGCCCTTCGCATTTTATTCTTTGCAACTAGAAGCACGATCTAGTGAAAATGAGCTAATGTTTTGTAGATTTTACGTCAAATCTGTCTTGCCTTTTACATCATCATCATTCATCATTATGTAC
>OMLM01010410.1:80950-93206 GCA_900302695.1 Helostoma temminkii | reverse complement strand
CCTTCAGGCAGAAGATTCAGGACAATTAAAACAAGGACAAACAGATTAAGAAACTGTTTTTATCCGAGAGCCATCAATGCCTTAAACACTGCTAAAATAACTTATTTTGAGCTGTGCAATAGTTGGATGTGAATAGATGTGTGGGTATGTGTGTGTGTGTAACTTACAGGTGTTTTTTTAATTATTTATGTATTTATTTATTTTATCTAGCAGTTTTTAATTTTATTTATTACCATTTTATTTTGTTAATCACCGAAATGATTGCATTTCTAATTTCGTTGTACAAGTACAATGACAATAAAGTTATTCTATCAAAGGTTTCTGTTCATTCGGATCATACACTGCATTACTGTGAACAACATTGAACTTCTTTGAACTGGAAGCTCATAAAACAATGTTTTTATAGTAATTTTCAATACAGCACAGTGCATAAATGTAAAAACAAGACTCCTGTGTAGATAGAGGTGCATAGATGTGATCCAGTTTTAATCTCAGTCGAGCTGAGGCTGTAGCGCAGTATGAACATGAACATAAATGTGTTATAGCAGTTGTGAAAAGATGTGAAAGTATTTCTTAATTCACTGTCTAGGTACTTTGTGTACTCCTCCTGTAGGCACCCAGAGTTAAATGTTGGTGCATAAACAAAAACTACAATGCAACAGTAGTACAGGTCTTAAGGTAAAGTGTAATCGGATAAGGTTATATTAATATAAATGGCTGTAACTACTGGTGATTTTCATTATTGATTAGAAAGCAGAATTACTCAGGCACCAGAAAAACACTGGTGTTTTTGCTTGAACAAAGACTTAAATAATTATCCATAATTGCTCTGCTAATTTAGTCTTTTTAAGTGTAAAAATTAACAACAGGTGAATTTCATTTAGTTGCTTTAGTTTCAGTGTCCTGGTGTAGTTCATGCTGACTCAATTTACACTGTCATAGTTCCCTAGGACACTTTACTAAACCACACAAATTATTAATGTAAAACAACTGTGCTTTTCTTTACAGTGATGTGAAAAAATATTGGCCACCTTCCTGACCTTTTTGAAATGATGAATTCATTGAGTTCAATTTCACTTACCACACCCAGGCCTTAATTACTACCAGTCCTGCTGAATCAAAAATCCCTGACAAGCTGTCTGACAAAGTGAAACATGCTAAAACATCTAAAAAAAAAGAACATCATGTTGTAATCTGAAGAAATTCAAGAACAGATGAGAAGCAAAGTAACATGTATTAGTCTGGGATAGGTTTCAAAGCCATTTCTAAGGCTTTGTGACTCCATTGAACCACAGTGAGAGTGATTATCCACAAACTTTAGAAAACAGCATTGAACCTTCCCATGAGCATGACCTTATTCTTGCCTTATGCAGGCCAGTTATTGCAAATGCTTGATTGCAGTTGGTGCCATCAAGGGTGGCACAACCAGTTATTAGGTTTAGGGGGCAAATTAGGTTTTCATATAAAGCCAGGCAGGGTTGGACAGATTTTCCTTCAACAAATTAAATCCTAATATAAACTAGATTTTATATTTACTCGGGTTATATTTGTCTTTATCCAATGTTAATATTTGTTTGATGATCTGAATCATTCAAATGTGACAAATATGCAAAAAAAAAAAATAAATAAAATCAGGAAGGTGGTAAATATACAGTGCTGTATATGAGTCTAGACAAACTAAAATGATTTATGCAGTGAAAACAGACCACATGACAACAGAATGTTTTGCCATTATGAGGCACATTGCATGAGTTTATTAAAGTGCAAATAATAGAAAATGTCTCTAAGCCTTTAAGAGTTTCTGATCCTGGAATATGGCCAGTGCAGTGAAAAAGCAGGTTGCCAATTTGAACTGTAAGTGTTCTTGGCAAGGCTACTAATTACAGGCAAAAGCCGTGATCGACTGTGTTAAACTCAAAAGGCATCAATATGAAACCACTACTCAGTCTTTTCCGACACACGTATTTCTTCACATTTGCTAAGTACATGTTGGTTTGATCACACTCTCTTGTGCAACTAAGTCTAAATGTCTAACTCACTTCCTGAAATATACTAAGTTACTGTTCTCTCATGTTAAGCCTTTCCTGTGATAGCTGTATCAGATGTTGACTGATGTTGGCAGACACCTACTGGAAGACATCACCTCTTCATCTTCCTCCATCACAGAGCAGTTTCCCCCTCTGCAGCTCCCATGTCCACCCTCCTGTGCACCCTGGTGTCCTCTATGTCCTCCCACTCATCCTCCATTCCCTCTTCATCCTGCTTTCTGACTGGGTGACTCAGGCGAAGAAGGCGGTATCTAAGCGGCACCAAGAAGAGAGCAGGGTCAGGCATAGGATGTGGCCTCTGTGGTGACGTGACTCTCTCCTGCGGGACGCAAGCTCTGACCCTCTCCTCCCTCACACTGACACGCCTCTTGTGTTGCGCTTCTGGTTTGCTGGGAGAAGCTGGAGGAGGTGGGGACAGAAGCCAGTCCAAACACTTCACTTCATCATCTTCATCCTCCTCATCTTCTTCTTCTTCTTCTTCTTCTTCTTCTTCCTCCTTTCCTCTGGCTTCGTCCTCTCTTTCTGCAGCTGTGCTCTGGCGCTGCTGGAACAGTTTTAAGCGTGCACTGTGGAGCTCCTGGCACAGGGTCGTGGTGGTGACATTTTGACGTTGCAGCTCACGGCTCAGCAGCGTGATCTTGTGGCTGCGGCGTTTCAATTCCTCAAGGAAATGTCCTTCTTCTTTTCTGAGGCTCCTGCCAAGGGCTGATGCTCGTGCCCGACCAGCCCGCAGCTCACCACGTGCAGCGACCATCATGCGCTGTTGGTCCTCTAAGAGGCGCTCTGCAGCCTCACAACGTGCTACCAGCTCTGCTTCCTCCTCTGAGAAACACACAAAAACACATGCAGTATGAACTAAAGTATATTGTATATAAAAATAATGTATTGTACCTCTAAGATTATATTGTTGGTGTGTTTTCCAGGCTCCATAAATTTTTAATTTCGTATGCTTGAGCAGATATATAATAATAAAGATATAATAAAGATATATTTCACACAGTTTTCTTTTCACTGTGCTTTTCTGTACTCAGTACAACCTGGCTGGATAAATACTGTACAATAATACACAAACATACACTACTTTTAACTCACTGTTATTTAACGCTCACATAACAAACTATACCTCATAAGTCAAAACCCTCATTTACTACTAATTTTGCTTTTATCAGGGATTTGCATGTGTGTGTGTGTGCAATGCTGTGGGAAGAAAGTGTTTAGTTTTCCAACAATATGTTACACTATATCTTTTAGCTTTGTGTTAAATACATTCACACTCTGCAGCCAAGCAAACAAAAACAATCTCTCTTTGTCTGATGCAGCACAGTTACATAGTGGCCACTGCATTTTCTGGCAGCAAGCACAGAGTACACTGCAACAATGCTGTGTCCTGTCACACATAAGCCACTGAAGATGCACTGATCCTCCTTTTCTTCAACCGATCTCTGTACCAGTGGCCTTTGGTTCCCAAAGGCACTTTTGATGCAGTACTGATGTACTGGATCGGTGCAGCCATACTACTAACAAACAGCAAAACAAAAAATCCCAGCAGGAACCTTACACTGCTAAAATATGATATAATGTCAAAATAACGCAGCGAAGTGAATTTCCAGCTGTTATAGTCCACATGCCTTCATCTCTGTAATTATGATGTAAATTTTCAGCAACTCACACGTATCTTTTGTGTTTGTGTTTTACCTGCTGTGATTCTGTCAGGAAACCTGGAGTCCAGCTCACAGCTTAGCTCTATAGACAAGAAGCGGGTAAGCAGGAAGACAAAGAGGAAAGATATCAAACAGGCAGACAGTGAAATGGTTCAGACCCATGAAGAGATGGAGAGCGGCCGGTCATGAGTAGACTCACCATGGCAGCGCCTCTTCAGGTGTGTGATCTCCAGCTGCAGACCGGTGAGCATGGCCCGATGCTCCTGCTTCAGGAAGGCGATGCCTCTCTCCACACTGGCCACCTGCTGCTCCAGCCTCCCAGCATCCATGGCTGAACACAACCTGCACACAGATGTTAGTGGCTGTTTGCATTACAGCAGTGGTCCCATTGTCAGTTTTAGAGCAAATGTTTATCCAAAAAGAGCGGCACACCATTAGTTAGTCGGCTCAATATTTATATTATAGTTAATATTGCTGTGATGTCACAGCAAGATGTTTATAAATATATTATCTACATATAGACTGAGACTATAGTATCTATTTAATCTCATTCACTTATTTCTCCTTCAGCTTTCTGACTTCTCAATCGTTAGTCATAAGCGCTCAGTGTAAACTTGTAAATGTAAATGTGCCACTGTGACCGTGGCCTACCGTGATACTGCAGCGGTACCCGATTCAAAGCGTCTCTCATGGATCCTCGTATTGCTCTGGTATCTCTGTCCTTGGTGCAGCACAGATGAAGAAAACAAAAGAGCCGCACAAAACGACCCCGCTTTCTGTAAATACTCTCAGCTGAGCTTGTTCACTGTCGCAGCTGGATGTCGGTTTTCTAAGAGTGTATGAATCCTGCAGCCGTCGGTGGAAATAACCTCCCCATAACCTTCTGGTTGTAGGTGCACTACGGTGCCTCTGCTGCATTCACAACAAAGCAGCCCCGTATGAGGAGTGATTAGTGCCACAAGCAGCAGGAGGAGGAGCTCCATGGAAATGAATAGTGTTACCAGCTGTTTAATCCCAAACCCAAATAAGGAGAAGTATCATCATACCATCTCTGGGCTATGTCATGGACCTGGACTTATTTCTCACCAGTCTCTCGATAAAGATTCACCTTTCAATGCTTTAATGTGAATGTGTGAATTCAACACATGCAAACAAACCTGTAGGAAGTAACCTGTAGTTAGAGTAATAATCAATCCAGGTGATTAGTTTTAATAAACATTTCAAATTAGTTGTTTAAAATTATGTTTATTAAGAGTCACAAAGCTCAGTGTGTGAGGGCTGTTTTATTCACATCCTTGTTTTCCTAAATCTCTACTGGTGAAAATCTGAGTGCAAAGTGAGCAAGACCCATTGAACCGGTTCATTTTGAAGAGTAGTAATTTGTAACTTGATTTTAACTATTTCTGACTATTACTACTGTCTCTTATCTAGTAGTTGAATCAGTAATAATTCACAGTGTTGTAAAACGTGACAATGTTTCATATGCGTAAAATAGAGTATAATAGTTTATGATTATTACAGACTGTTATATGTTTGTATCATGAAGTTATCAAATTTTGAATTTACCAATGTGACAGAACCCAAAATGTTTTTCTTTTAGCTTATCCCGTAGTGGGGTTCACCACAGCAGAACATGGTCCACACAAAGATTTGGCAGGATTTTTATGCAAGATGTCCTTTCCTTCCCAGCTTTTGCGCTGACTTGAGCGACCCCAGCAGCTTGGGGGTTTTTTTTGTGTGTGTGTGGACATTTTGGGGGTGCAGTGTCTTGTCATGGACAATCGGAGGACAACCACTTAACCAACTGCTACACTACTGTCCCCTACTGAACTTAACGATATTTTGTTTATTTTTATATTTGACAAGGAAAAGTAAATGTAAACCTGACCAGAATTATTGTTTGATTTGCAATATTCTTGCTGGTTAATCTAATTGATAAACTGACTAATATTTGCAGTTCTGATTTTATTATCTCTTTTATAGGCTTCTGCATAAAATGTTTTCCTGGCTTCTCCCATGTATGACAAGCTGCTGCTGGTGTGAGGCGCATCATGATTTATCAGTAGGTTGCACCCAGTAATACTAATTAAAACCCACATATGTTTTAAGCTAAAAATGTCTTTATCAGCATAAGTTCAGTCAATCAAACTGACCACACACTGTAACATTTCCACAGAATCTTTTTATTAATCTGTTTCATTCATCACTATGTACTACCTGGATGACTGATGACTCTGCACAAACACTACATGACATCCAAACATTTTCATCACACTGCTTCTCTTGCCAGTGAGAGAGGAGATGAAAAGATATAAATACAGAGACATGAATTAAAATGAAGCTCATCAATTTTATATAACTGTACAATAAAGAATAAGAAAAGCTGTGCAGGTTAAGTGATTTTATTTGTTCGGTAGTTTTTCATGACATAGTGGTCTTAGGACATAATCCATTAACCTGTGCAGTATAATGTCACCATCAGTTTTAACAATACACAAATTAATTCTTTAAAATTGACACTGCAGGTAGATTGCTTTCATTGTTGCTATCTGTTTCCTTTGAAATGATTGACGAGGCTCAGCCTCTCCTGGTTGCACCCTTGTTTCTCATTCATGCTGGGAAGGGGAACAGGCTCACTGTGCACAGTGGTCTCATAGTAAGGACAGACTTTTAGATGAACAGATATAGGAGGAGTGTCCGCCATTTGCCACGAATCCACTGAGGAGAAGAGGTGACTGAACTGCCACACCTGGAGAGAAACAGGGGCAAAGAAAAAGAGTTAGCAGAGGATTTGTTTTCTAAAAGACTGTAATGATGGATGATTTGCAGGATTTACAGGTTTTGCCCTCCACTTGGCTCCTCCATGTGAGTATGTCTTTTTCTCCCAGCGCAGGGTGACCATCCCTCGCTCCTTCAGCAGAGAGGAGCACACCTGCCTCATGAGCTGCGACACCAGAGCCAGCTGGGACAGGGAGAAGCTGTCCAGGAAACTGGCCACATGGCAGAGCACCTCATAGGGCAGCGAGCTCAGAGAGTCTTCTCCTGGTCCTGCCTGACCTCTGTTCCTCTGGGTGGTGGATGAGTCCCCTGAGCTCCTGGAAGGCTGGGAGTCACCACCTGGTGACGCTAGCGTTGGACGCAAGTTGAAACTCCTCAGCTCCTGACTGTCAGGGAAAAAATCTAGTGAGGATATGATTCACTGGAGCAAACAAATCTCAAAGGCAAAATAATAATAAATAATCAACAGCATTAATAGCTACAACAGTTTTGATATTTAAAGGAAAAAAAACATTTTTCAGTGTTTGTGTCAGTTCTTATTTATGAATATCACACCAGCTGATCAAGGTGGATAATTGGTGATTTCAAAACGTAACATTTTATTTTATATATGTATTATTTGATAAAATGTTATTGAATATCAGGATTCCTCTGATATTTTGTGTATTGTGTGTAGTAACCAAATGTACACACAGGATTTTGACACTAATTAATTAGCTGCAAATTCATTGTATCCACTTATAATATTGTAGAGATAGTGATCTTGTTAACACTTTACATTAACATGTGACCATCCACTTGATGAATGTACATTCAGTCTAATATTCAGTCTATTTGTTTTTGGTCTATAGAAACTAGAGGAATACATCAGATTCTTTAGCTGTTAAATGCTCCACTCTGTTTAGCAACTAGTCACCAGCTTTGTTTGCCTTAGAGCTCTGCTTGCTTTGTGAAATTGAAGGAAAACACTGAAGTTGTGCCTGTTGTAATCTGATATATTTCTTAATGTGATGCTGTGAAAAATACTAAAAGACAAATGTAGACACAAATATTAGTACTTGGAGTGATTACTGTGCTTTTTACTCACTTGTAGGTGACTGTGGCTTTATGTGTGGAGGGCTGAAACCTCCTCTGACTGTAGGTGCATCCCAGAGATGACAGTGGGCATCTCTGCTCAAACCATCCACTCAGACATGTCTGGATGTCACTGTGGACGTTCCTGGATAGAAAATGTACAAATTTCTCATGTCATAATCATCAGACACAAAATACTGAAAATTACATACCAACTGTATCAGGAAAAAAAATTTAGATGAAGTATCTTGTTTTTTCTTGTATTTTCAAACCTGAAATGTGTGGCAAACTCTCTGCGGTGGAAGGTGTGACCGCAGAGGAAGGAGAAGACGCAGCTGGATCTGTTGTGTCTACTGTTGACACTTTCCGCCTGCAGCTGCAGGTGAAGCTTCAGCGGCCTGTCCACCGTCACGTCTGCCAGCACCGTCTTCCCTTTAAATGGAGCCGAGCGGAACGAGTGTGTCTGCGTTCCCATGTCGATAAAGAGCCCATCAAGTGCCTTTGACTCACTGATCTGCACAGAAACCAGTTAAGACCAGAAGGACATAAAATGTTTTTGCATAGTTTAAAATATTTATCGATCAGTTACATTTGTCATTTTTTCCTTTCTTGGTACAGTAACTGCTCAGTATTTTGTGAACTCTGTGAAATGTTACAAAAAGTATTGTACACTAATGGTCTCTGAGAATGACTCAAGGAAATTGCAAAATAAAACACCAGAAACCGAGTCTTTATGAAATGCACTTTCGTCCTAATCATGTGCTCGTGTTTATACTATTAACAATATCTGCCTGACCTTGTGACCCATGACCTCCTGCTCAGCGTAGCCCAGCAGGGTGGCTGCTGCTTCATCACTGAACCAGTCCTCTTCAGTAGCTCCGAGGTCTGATGTGTCCACACAGCGATCCTCACTCTGAACCCGTGCAGCCGTGTCGTACAGATGAACCCGCCGCCTGTAGTGATAGCTATCAGGGATCTTACAGGAGGACATGCATGAAAATACAGAATATGACATTAGAACAGTGAACACGTGTTTTGTGACTGTAGTATGTTTTGTTGATGCTTATTTTGAACGGGGCAACTTTGCACAATTGTTAATAGTGTTTGTCAGTACAAACCAGCCCAACCCAGTTTTAAAGGAAACTAAAAGAAAGTAAAGTCTCTTACTCTTTTTCTTTTAGCTTTCTACTGGGACCCCGAGGAAGTTAAAACAGTTTGTGTATCTTGTTCTGCCATGCCACATTTTTACTAAATGCAAACATATCTGGCACATGTACTTTACACACACATGCAGAATGGTCAGACTTCATCTCCAGCAGCCACTTCAACTGAAGCAAACTCATGCTTTAAATAATAGCTTGTTATCATTACCTTAAAAGAGCGCAAAGTCTGGACTGGAATAGGCTCCAGGCTTCCATAGACAAAATCTCTCTCCCTTGGCGTACAGGCTTCTATTTGTCCGAAAGCGAGGAGCATGCGCCCATGATGCACCACATACATGTTGTACTCGTGTGGAGTGAGCTCCTGACGCAGACGCTCCAACACCCCCTCCTGCCACGGAGCCAGCCCTGTCTTACCTGTGTCAGGTGGAGGGTAGTTTTTAGATGCAGCCTCACCATCCTTCTCCATGTCTGCACTGGTTGTTTCTCTCTCACTGTGGGCCTTCCCCTTTTCACCAGGTTTTGGATTTTGTTTGGGATTTTCTAGGCTTGCCTCAGCCACAGCACATCCGCCTCTCTCCATGCTGAACATCATCTCAGTCAGGTTGTACTTCTCTTTGTTTATGCTGAAGCCTTGCCGCAAACTAGTCTGTGCAGTCTCTTTGACAACATTGTTCTCAAACAAGCTGTTTTCTGCAGAAACTGATGTGTGGAAACAGGAGAGAGATAGAAAAACTAGCTCAGCATCAATAGACTGGCTCTAATGTGTGTCTTCACATGAAGGATTTAATGCCAGAATTTAAGTTATTATTTCTTTAAATTGAAAGAGTACTAGGTGATTCACCTTTATTGGGATCATTCTCTGATGCGCCATTGATAAATCCTCCCATTGCCATATCTACTTTATTCTCCTCCTTTATTTCCTCCTCATCCTCTTCTTCATCCATTAGTTCTGGATACAGGGGCTTCATCTTCAGGCGGTGAAAAAGGTCTGTTTGATCAGCCAGGGCCATGGCAACATCCAGGGCTTCACTCTGCCCCTCGTTTTGCTTTAGCACATTCTCCTGCAGGATTGTGCTGCAGTTTGGGTTTGTGTCATCAGTAAGCCAGCGGAGCCACTCCATGGAGCAACACACCACGCTGGCTGGACACACCTGCAGGTGAGCTGCCTGCGAGGAGCGGGGCAGCTGGACTGGACAGCCATACCCAGCGTTGAGACAGGGCACCCTTACGTTAGGACAGAGCAGCAGGTGATCCTCCTCTTTGCACAGGTGAAAGAGAGCTCCACAGTGCAGGCGGCAGGGGATGAATGCACAGCACACAGAGACCTCCACCCGAGCCCTGCAGCGGCGGCTGTAGCAGGAATCACAGTGGACATGTTGTCGCACCCTAGAGGCTCGAGAACGATGACTCTGATTGGACGAAGATTTACAACATATAAAAAACAACATATTTAACATGTGACATTACATCAAGACTGTGTAATGCTCAGTATTTGATTAATCATCGATATCTGGAGCATGTGACTCACCATATCTGCTGATGTAGAAGCAGAAGTTGTAATTCTGCAAGACAAATACAGCAAACTAACAAGCTTTAACATCAGGTCTAATAAAGAATCACATCTAGTTTTTTCTTTTATGGCCATTACTAATGTGACAGCAGGTCCTGGAGTCCAAAGGGAAAAGTTTAAATTTAATCAAATAAGCTCATATACATGCATTCCAGCAGGAAATACTATGCACAGTTCAGTTGGCTTTTAAAATGATTAATAGTCTACATGTCTCACGATATGTAATTTTTTCCCAAAATGTTTTAGTACAAATATTCTCTAAGGCTTCTGTGACCCAGATTTATGGTTCAGACTGGCAGCAATGCAGAGATATTCTCTTCTAAAGATTTTTGGGTAAGACTCACCTTCTAACCAGTCTGAAAAGTTCAATTATTTCTGCTTACTTATCGTTATTCCACAACTAATAGTGCCTGAAGGACTGTGCAGAGTGTGGTGGGGCATAGTGTAGTGTATATTGTACTTTTGAGGGAGCAACAGTTTTCACCGTCTGAGTTTAGCATGTTAACATGCATTTGCTAATTGGCACTGCTGCAACTGCTCGTTTCTTCCATGCACCTGCCATGACACAAATGCTACGTTGCTCCAAAATCTTTTAAAACATTGAAATGTATTTATTCCATGTTAATATGAAATAAGCTAATACTCAGACTAAATCATGTGCTTAAAGCAAACAGAGTGGCTTTACTCCTCAGATAGGTGTCTGTGGTGCCGTAAATAAAGTCAGATTTTTGCCTGTACTTCTTGCAATTTAGATAAACAAAATCAGTAATCAGCACATTCACAACAGTATAAATGTTTATCCAGACAAAGGTCTTACCAAGGTGCTACCACAGAAGTGTTGTTTCCTCTCATTGGTTTTATAAGCTCTCAGTCCCTCAGCCTTTTGAACTGGCAGGTTAAAATTAGCTGAGCAGCCTAAGAATGGTTCAGCAAGAAGAATCCCCCCACCTCATCCACCCTCAGTTTCTCTCTCTGTGTGGTTTTGAGCCACAGCCACAAGACTTATCGTGTCATACCTGTTTCCACTGTGAAATAGAAAGTTAATGTTCAGCTGGACAGACTGCAGTAAAATACACACTCACTGTTGTTTGACTGTTGTCAAATGTCCACTAGAGGACACTGTCCTCTGATATTACATCAGTCTCAGCCTCATTTCGCTCTTCAGGTTGGAGACAATCACCAGCAGCAGCAGCAGCAGCAGCAGCAGCAGCTTATTATGGAAGATGGAAGAAAGATGGAAGAAACTTTCTGATGTAAGTGGGAAGGAGTTGTAACCCAAACCCAGTTTCTGACCACCTGCGTAACATTCCTAGGTCAGTACTCTGCTCTATTTATAACACACACACATAGCACAGACAGAAATACAGACACTTGGTCTTTAAAGCACAAGACTGACACAGTGCAAGGAGCATATTTCTCTCCAACCCAGCTCTTACACTGGTGGGTTATAGTCCATAAATATAGTTCCCATTTACTCTACTGGTATTTTGCTGTTGTGTGTTTGCATGGATTTTCTTTCAAAATTGACTGTACTGTGAGACTCATGGTTTCCTCTGTGTTGGAAGTGCAGACCGACAAACACTGGAGCAAGAGGATCTGAACGATGGTAGGGTTTTATTTTGCAACTGAAACTATTTCTATTAATCTTTAAGTTTGATAAAATCATCTCTGTGTGTATGTTTTTTTTTTCAAATAAATTTGTGTATTTTCATTTTGGATTTAACTAAATGAAACAACATTTCATTTTTAGTGTTTGTCTGCACAACATGGTTGTAATTGTTCACTCCTCTAAGTTAATAGACATGGTTTTGACAATCTGTTAGTTTATTTTCCTTTTTTCCTCCCCAAACTTGATCAGAGTCATCGTTCTCGAGCTTCCAGGGTGCAACAACATGTCCACTGTGATTCTTGCTACAGCCGCCGCTGCAGGGCTCGGGTGGAGGTCTCTGTGTGCTGTGCATT
>OMLM01010410.1:62224-72901 GCA_900302695.1 Helostoma temminkii | reverse complement strand
TGTATCCTCTGACATTAACTGGAAGCCACACTGTACCAGATAAATAAAGGAATGGTCAAGTTTACTGTTGAGCAAAGGTGGAATTTCATTTTTACTTTCAATTCTTGACTCAGTGAAACAAAGAGGAGCCTAATTCTGTGTGTAAACAGAATTATTATCATTATTATTATCTCTGTCAGTCAAAGGGAGTCACCTGTAGACACGGCTACAAGGCTGTGGGAGAACAGGGAGTGAGATGAGATCAGGTCCTCCACCATCTGAGGTTGGAAGTATAAACTGCATGGCATGAAAGAGAGAGAACAAAGCAACAGTGAAGAGGATATTAAATAGAAAGAAATGACAGCATTAGTTATTGTTGCTGTGTCTTTACGCACCATTTAACAGCTCCTGCTCCTGTCAGCGAGCTGTGGGCTAAAGAAGTGCTGATATTCCTCCACTTCCAGGCTTTTGTGCGTGCCGGCTCAGGTGTTGGCAGGAACCTGACCAACGTGTTCAGCAGTTTAAAAGCACTCGCAGATCCTCCAACGACTAGAAGTGTCGACCTTAAATCCATAACTAGACCTCAGCGCTCACGTTTTCTGGGCACATTTCAGGTGGGAAGGTATCAAATGAAATGTCTGGCTGACTAACATACAGTATATTTGTAAGCAACCTCTGCACTCTAACACCCACTCCTGATAAACGTTCACTGATAACGGGTGAAGGGTCGCCGTCACAGTGACATGATGACACGATTTCCTCCACAGCTAAAAACACTTTGGATTTCTATATTCACTCTTTTATTCGTCGTTGATTTACTTGATATAAAATGAGCCTCACTTTACAATGTACACTGTCCACTTTATTAGGACCTGTATAATCTAATGCAATCCAAGTTCATTTACGCAGGTACTTGGTATTTTAGGCCACTTGTACTTGTAGGCCAGTTAACTTCTGTTTCAAAGTTTAGTGTGTAATACTGTACTGTTTACATCACTACAATTATATGACAGCTTTAGTCACAGGTTATGATATATAGGCAGATGGATTACTATGACTAACCATATGTCTGTACATGATGTGATTCAGCTACACTTTTACAAACTGGAAAAATAATGATGCTTATGAATCAGTAAAAACAGCTTTGCTTCCATTTAAATCTATAAAAGAAGAATCTCTACACTGTGGTAAGGGTATTTTTACTTACGCACATCCGAGTACTGCTTAGTGGTGTCATAAACAAATGATAAATGGTTTACCCTCCTATTATTCTCAGGTAAAAGGTTTTTAAATTAACAAATAATTTACTTTTAATATTTTAGATTTCTGCAGAAATGTTATTTGTGAGGCAACAAATCTGAAATACTTTGTTTTTTTGACACACACATTGATGGCCAGGGAAATACAGGTTTTAGTGAACATCTTGTACATTTGTGAATGAGTCTTGAAACCTGAAACCATAAATGTACCTCTGGTTTTGTAAGTTGTGCTTTGTCTCCAGTCCATTCAGTACTGGCAGCTCCTGCCTCGTCAGCCTTTCTGTATGCTGTCGCTAAACAAAAGACTCTGGTCGCTTTTCTCTGGAACAAAAACAGAGCTGAACACGAGCAGCTACATCACCAAAGCTGTTCTTTCACAGCAATCCTAAAAGTCACTTTTTGGTTGTTTTTATTGTCTTTTTACACAGAAATCTTCCACTTTCAGAGGGTCTCTGGATCAGAGGGATGCGGGCTGGGATGGAGTGGTTGCCGTGGAAACAGCATCTGGCGCTGTCATTCAGCTGATTAGAGGAAAACACAGAAAAACGTATTTAAATTGGGCATCTGACTGACTTTTCATGTTTCTGGAGGGGTTTTGAGTGACTGCTTGGTGTTACAGCTGAATCAGAAACATGTCAGGGACAAAAGCACGTGAGTAATGTCTTTAAATTATCTGGTGAAGTGGATGTTTTTGAAATATCCAAAGTAAAAGCAGGGATCCTTGCAGTGGATCTTTAATATTTGACTTGTTAAACTGGTTTAACAGCCCAACACAAGTCTCCAGACTACGATCCTGAGGATTCATCAGAGGAGCTAACAGCTGAGGTGTGTCTGGAGTCAGACCTGCAGGATGGACAGTAAGGATGGGAGAGAGATGGTCACAACCTGGCAACCTTTACCCTGTTTTATTTATACACCAGTGCATAATGGAGATTTAAATCAGCTAAATGTTAAATGCATTGTTGCCAGATTTGACTGACAAAATGGACCAAAATCACTGTAGAAGTAATGCAATTTTTTAAAGCAGGCTTTTGGATAGTGTTGCATTAAAATAGCATTAACATTAAATAAACAGAAATAGGATGTAGGGAAAATCTGGTATGCAGAATGATCTACAGTATTATTACCTCCTGCTTTGTTCCATCAGGCATCAAGCACACAGTGCATATGAACAATACCCAAATCTAAATTAGTTAGTCTAAATCTATAAACTAAAAAAGAAGCCAAATAGTGTGGAAAACAATTCACTTTAATGGAATTAGGTTAAAATTCTAACACCAGGATGCTAACATGTTTTACTACTAATACTACTACTAATACTACTAATACTAGCACATTGCCTAAACTCTATTTAATTAAACTGAGCAGACTGCAAGTTGATTTAATTTGTTAGCGTGAAAATATTTGTTGAGTTCATTGAACTGGTTTTAGTTTATAGTCATATATGATAGGTCTATATACAATATGAACATACGTTGCAGCCACAGAATCATACATGTGTTAGACGCACTGTGCATGTCACATGATTGAAGGTACCATATAATGTATCTGTCATGTATGTTTATAGCTGTTCTTCCTTTTTATGGAAACACATATTTTTATATAGGCTCGTACATTAACATATTTTAGTTATGTAGTATTATAGTACATAAGCACTTTCAAATACAAATCTCATTTAGATATTACAGACAATAGACAATTTAGACTTTGTTTGTTTTTGTGTGTTTCTTCAGGATGATGGAGGTTGAAGTGGGAGAGCACACTGTGCTGTTGACACGCAGCGAGGGTACATATAGTGCCATTGGCAACCAGTGTACACACTACGGCGCTCCGCTCAGCAAAGGTAAAGTCAGAAAAAGAAGATAAACACATCTTGATATGATTTTTTACATAAATTTTATTACTTTTCCACATAGATTGACCCTTTTCTGTGTAAGAAAAATGGTAGAACTTAATTTAAAACCTTTATCTATAGCAGTTAAATATTTTCATTTATTCTAACCACTATTGAGTGTGTATAAATGTGTGTGTGTGTTTAGGTTTTATTTCAGGCAACAGAGTGCGCTGCCCATGGCATGGCACTTGTTTCAATATCCATACAGGAGATCTGGAGGAATACCCCGGCATAGACTGTTTACCCTGCCACAAGGTACAAACCACACACACAGGTACTGAATTTTTGCAGCTTTGCAGTCATTTTAATTTGTTGTTTTCTCTTTTGAAGGTCCGAATTCAAAACAGCAAAGTGTACGTGTCTATAAATAAGAAGGTAGGTAGCTTTACATTTTTTTCTCAATTAATAGAGCAGTGGTTAACTTGAACAGATGACAGTAGTTTAAATAGCACCAAACTCAAATGTAAATGCATGCACGTTGAATTTTCCCCTTATATCTCTATTATAAACTAGGGTACTTTAGTATGTAAACTAATAGGGTCAATGCATTATGTTTTTGACGATTGTTGTTTGTAAATAATTGCTGATTCTTTCTGTCGTTGAGTTTCTATTATGTTTTATACGTGATTCAGACTCTTTGGAAAGAAAAAAGAATAAAGAGCATGGGAGCTGCAGTAGCAGGAGTTACTCACACTATTCTCCTGCTGGGAGGAGGTGAGTCTGGACCACCATATCGTGTACTGTAGGTGCACATTTTGTTTATATGTTAGTGTTTCTGTTACTTAAATCTGGTACAACTGCTTTATTATTTGATTAGTTAACTGAGAGAAAATTCATTAGCAGATATGTTCATAACATTGATTTAAATTGGAAGTTAAATAAACATATAATAAAATAATAACAATAAATCATCAGATTCCAGTTTTCTCAAAAGCTTCTCTTTCATATTGATGTAAATTTGTAACAGACATGTTCAGTATTTTCTTACATTTTATGAAGTTATAACTTAATTAATGATCATTATGTTATCATTACATGATCTATGGTGCTACACAAATATTAGTACTGGGAGTAACCTAAACAAGTCCATACACAGGAATATACAGCAAGTGCAAGTATGCAATAAACAGCAAATATATTACAGACATTCACAGTAAAATATTAGACATTAACAGAAATAACTTATGTTTAGAATTTGAAAACCTGGCAGTAAACATGAACAAAGATAAATATGTAATGAATGTAATGAATGTCATAGGTTGTATGTCAGTAGGTCGCCCTAATATGTTTCCTAAGTATGTCTGATACTGTGTCAATGTTCTGTAAGTGCAGGTGCTGCATCACTGATCTGTGCTGAGACCCTCCGGCAGGAATACTTCAGTGGCAGAATCATCATGGTCACTAGAGACGACCTCTTACCCTATGATAAAACCCGACTTAGCAAGGTGCTGCAGAGGAAACAACATGAGCACTGACGTTTGAGGCTAAATATGCATTTTTTTCCCTTGTAAATTGGCTGTGATTATTTAGCCAAGAACACCTGACATGTCTTGCAGGTAATGAATGCAGAAAGTGACAGTATCCTGCTGCGAAGGATGGAGTTTTTCCATCAGTACGACATTGAGGTGTGGCTCAGAAAAGAGGTGAGTTTCTTTGATTTACTTAAATTGACGGTTTTGTGACACATTCTGACAGCGTCAACTGTATTTTGTCTGGTAAACAATGATGTCTGTGTCTTCCCCTGGAGCAGTAAGGACTGGACTGCTACTTTTTAATAGAACAGATGAAGACCAGAGTGATGACGGATTCATTTTCATTTTCCACATTTATAAACCCTTGTTGTCTTTACAGGCGGTGTCAGTGGACACAGACAAGAAGACAGTCACATTTGGTGATGGTTCAGTCCAGAGCTATGACCAGCTCCTCGTCTCGACAGGCTGCAGGTACAGACAAAAACTAACACACAATGTAAGTGTGTGTGCAGACATTTACAGTAGTTAGATACATTATACTGTATTTTAACACATTTATATGGTAAAGTAAAATATATTACTTGCTTTGAAATAATTGCTTTGCATTGCAAAGAAACCCCAAAATATATGGCATGACATTTTGCACTTGGGGCCACATGTACAAAAACAAGGAATGCATCTTTAATGTTGCAATAACAACATAAACAACTGAAAAAACATTTTCAGTTTGCCTGCGCTCTTCCTGTTGCTGATGCACTAACTGATATCTGGTTATGGTCTTGTTTCTTAAAAGCATCTTAAAGCTAAAAGGATCTTCCTAATGTTAATGTGTCAACATCAAAAACTATACATATGTATTGTTTATATACAGTATAACTATACACTGTACAGTGATGTCAAGTGATGTTTGATGTAGAATGGATGATAATGTCTAAATTACAAAAAAAAACTAAACAAAAACACAGCAGGTAATGCAACAGTAAAATTGGAGATATAATATATATATATATAATTGGAGACTCTAAACTGCCCAGTTTTGTGATGTATTTACATTCAAAACTGTATATAACATGGTTTATAGTTAGATACGCAGATACATTAGCAATTATAAGCAGTCATAACACGTTCTGACCAAACAAATTATAAAGAACCACAGGAAAATCTGAGTTTGCACAGGGAAAGTGGTCTTTGTTACAGCACCACTACTCTGCAGTGCGTAGCTTATAAACACATCCGTGGCCTGTTCTTTAGAGCAAAAGGTCTGGATGTGCCTGGAATGAAGTTGGACAACATCAAGATGTTAGAGACACCAGAGGACGCCCGGCAGATTCACTCAGCCAGCCTGGGCCGCAATGTTGTCGTCGTGGGAACCTCTTTTGTTGGTACCGTGTTTGCAATAAATATGCACATATATTGCGTTTCTCAAGGCTGGAAAAAAACGTCGATCAAATGCAGTGTGTTTTACACTTCTATGTTCCCCATTCAACATTCACCTTTTCTTGCACTCATATGTTAATGAGATGAGTGTGTATGTGTAGTTGTACTACTTTTTGTTTGTACTTTTCAGGGGGTGCGTACATTTGTGACTTCATTTGATAATGTTTTCTGCCATTTCCAGGCATGGAAATAGCATCTTACTTGATAGATAAAGCCTCAAGTATCACAGTGATTGGCAGCACTGTGATGCCGTATCAGAACACACTGGGTCCTGAAATTGGAAGAATTACAATGAAGGTAAGAAAAGAACAGAGCCCTACATCGTGTCCTTACAGTCCAGCTAGTTGTAGTTCAACATCTGTTGTTCCTACAGATGCTGTCAGAGAAAAATGTGAAATTCCACATGAATGATAATGTGACAGAGGTCAGAGGTGTTAATGGCAAGGTTAGTAAGAAAATACATACAAATAGTTTTATTGCTTTAAATACAGGTTGTAAACTTCCTGTCCTCTGTCTCATCGTCTTTCCTCAAGGTGAAGGAGGTTGTGCTTAAAAGTGGGAAAGTTCTTCCAGCCGATGTTTTGATTGTTGGCATTGGTAAGTGAATTGGAGCTATTTCACATTGATATGCATCTCTATACAATATTATTATTCAATAGTATTTTTTTGTGTCATTTAGGAATCGTTTACTTCTTCACATTATCAATCATTCTGTCTTCTATCACTTTTCCGGTTTGATGCCAACAACAACAACAAAAAAAGCTAATTTCTTAATCGTGAATAAAAAAACAAGTGTTTGTGTGTATGATATTCTTAATAACACATTCTGTGTGTAGCGGTACTATATTTACCACACAAAAACAATACTAATGATGTTTAAGATGATTGATGTGTCAGAGCTGAGAGTTCAACAACACTCACAGTATAGTATTGCCACAAAACCTGCCCATGTGCATTTATCGTCTTCTCTTCTTCCACCAGGCATCATCCCTAACTCAGAGTTCCTGCAGGGTAGCAAAATACAGATGGACTCAAAGAACTTTGTGACAGTCGACAAGGTCGGATAAAAACCTGCTGTTCAACTCTTAATCATGACTATCTCTTCTGTGAAGCTTGAGTGTTATCCTTGACAGTCGATAATATCAGAATCAGCTTACTCTAGAAAGCCCGCTGTAATCTGGTTACTGATGTGACCCTGTAAATGTTTGTGTCTGTGTGTTTTTTCTTCTGGGTACTCTGTAACACATTTCAGAGCCAAAGTCCAATGACTCTAAAATACAGAGCGTACAGAGCCTTTTATTGTTGGTAAAAAGGTAAAACTTAAGTATTGTGAACAAACTGGATGAGACATGACCCTGTATTTTCCACAGAACAAAAACATGCAAGTCAGTCGGAGACTCCAAGTTGCAAAGAGGTGTGAATGATGTGGACTAAACATGAAAAGAGTGCATACACTGTATTTTGTTTGCCAGATGCTCAGTTACCCTACATCCTAATGTTACTTGTGTTTTGGGTGAATTAGTCCACAGAGATGGACCAACCCCCTGTTTTTGTTATTACAATAACACAAATCCAAATAGACTCACATTGTATCACAATTAAATTTTATAGTTGATGTATCTGAGACTGTAACAGTCTCCTGGACACGGGGCTTCCAGGACCCCCCACACACATTAGGGAGAATAAAACATATTCCCTCACATTACTCATCAGTTCTCTGCTTGTCCGTCCCTCCTGCAGTACATGCGCACCAATGTTCCACATGTGTTCTGTGGGGGCGACCTGGCCACCTTCCCGCTGGCAATGGCTAAAAACCAGCTGGTTAACATCGGACACTGGCAGATGGCACAAGCACATGGTAAAGCAGCAGCTACAAAGTATTTGTAGTAAAGCCCTGAATACTAAAACACAGAAGAATCAACAATAGGTGGTGTTACATTTAAACCACATACAGCACAGCTTCAGATACAAACAGATACAAATGACTAATTATAATACTTATAATTTGCAATCTGTTTAATTTTTATGTGTATAACAAAACTATAAGTAATATATTGTTATTGTTTTTTAGGGAGGATTGTTGCTCTGAACATGTTGAACAAAAAGACTGAACTCAATTCAGTTCCTTTCTACTGGACCGTCCTAGCGGGTAAAACCATCCGATATGCAGGTGGGACACACACACACACACACACACACACACACGCACACACACACACACACGTAGATGTTTGTGTGTAGTTGCAGGGATGATACAGACACAAACCATGCAGGCAGATTTAGAATCAGGCTGTTTGGATCCATGTATTATTATTTACTACATGTGATTTTGATGTTAAAGTCAATAACCAACTGTGACAAATTGCAAATGCTCTGCCATCACAAATCACTGTATATACACAGAATTTCTTATTTTTGACATTACATAATTAAATGTAAGTCATGTTTTTATTGCGGTTGTGTGCAGGCTATGGGGAAGGATACACTGAGATTGTAATGAAAGGAAAGTTTGAGGACAGTAAGTTCCTGGCATTGTACATCAAGTAAGTGGAGACAAACAGCTACTCAACAAAATATGCTTGTTATCCAAGAAATGCTCCTTTAATGGAAATAATATGTAAATACATTTAATTTCTACTCATAGGAATGATGAAGTCACGGCAGCAGCAAGTCTAAACTATGACCCAGCAGCATCTGCAGTAGCCGAGAGGCTCATAGCAGGAAAAGTCATCACAAAGACAGAGGCTCAGTACGTAACAAGTCTGTTTTCATGCCACTTTGTCTTTAGTTGAAAGTTATCTAAATGCCAGATAACTGTGTGTGTTCGCAAAGATATAGTGAGTTTTCTTTATGAGAAACAAACACACTTTAGTTTCACCCTAAAGACCCCCAGAATGTGGTTCTACTGCTAATACTCATTTTTTGGGGAGAGAAAATAAATATATTTAATATTCAGAGTGGCTATACACTTAATTACTGCAGTCCTATGTATTCTATATTCTATATATTGTTTACCAGACTGAATATATTTCATCTAGATGGTTGGAAAAGTATTTAGTGGTTCTAGAAGTACTTTCATAGCAGTTACTTTGTGTTGCTAAAGGAGCTATAACCCAAATTTTAACAGTATAAAACAATGATTAGGTACCCTACAGTAAAAACTGTTGTTTTTTTGCAAATGAGCTCTAAAAAGCAGCAGACAGATAAACTTAGCAACTGGCTGTTAAATATAGTGGAAGATTCAAAAGTCAGATATTTCCGTGTTGAGTTGATGAGGTACTTTTAGTATTTTTCTATGCAATACTTGCACTTTTACTTATTAAGTTTGTGTACTTGAAGCACATCTTGTAATAGTAACACATGAGAGGAACAAATTATAACCAAGTGCATGTACTGATGTAAACCCACATAAAATCACTCTGTTTTCTCTTCCTGACAGATCAGACGACCTGAGCTGGCTTCAGTTGTCCTGATGTAAACTTTTCCGTGTCTCTGTCGTCGTCTGTACAGTGCTGACGTGAAGCCAGAATGTCACTCACCTGTTTCTCTAGCACCACCTCTGTCACCGAGGACAAACAGTTTGACGACCAGATGAAATGTTTTATTCATAAGAGACACTTTTTTTTCACTGACAGTGCCAAAACACAGCAGTGACAGTGAAGTTTCTACAATTGTGTGTTTTAATGCAGGTGTGTAGAAGCCTGTGCGTCATTCAGTCTCTCGCTTAGAGGACTCCAGCATAGAAACAACAGATACCTCAAATGGATGTAGCCTGTCATATTATTTTTTACTTCATTGCATTTTTTATTTTTTACAGTCTAAACTCGTACATTTAAGATGCCTCAGTATGTTCTCTACTGTTATTATTTAAAAGGCAGTGTTAGCTGCTTTTCGCTTGGACGGGGCTGCTGAAAAAACACAAGTGACCTCAATGCCCACTGTGGCCATGTACGTGGTCTGTTCAGTGAGTTGGAGGTGGGATTAGGAGAACAGAAAGGTAGTGTTCAGCTCTTTGAAGCAGAGATGCTGAAACAGGCAACAAAACGCACCAACGGTGAACAATAGGCCTTCGACAAAGAGCACACTCAGAGGCAGTGTGACGAAACCTTCACAAAAGAAATGCTGTGCTTTCCTCTCTCCCGCCCTCTGTCTCTCTGCTGGTTTATGGTTGTCTTTCCTTCACAGCTCTCTTTGCAGCTTCTCTCTCAGCAGCATGCCTCACGTTCACTCATGATATGTTGGGGCTGAAGGTGCTGGCTGTCTATATTTTGTAGTAAAATTTTATGTGTGTTACTAAGTTTAGCGATTTTCCGATAATGAAATGAAATTCTCATAATTTATTATGTTTTATGGCTAGTAGACCATATTATTTTCAGTAGTCATTTGAGTGAGGCTTGCCCTTCTAATCAGTCAAAGATCAATTATTTCTTCTTGACTGATTTTAGGTTGCCATGTGATAGGCTGACCAGGGTGTACCTTACCCCTCCTCTTGGCCAGTGACAGTTGGGACCCTGCAACCCTTAAGAGGAAAAGCAGTTAGGATGATGGATGGAAGAATTGACATTGATGGGTCTTATTTATTATTATCTTATTATTTACTAATATCTAAATGGCTGCATGCAGCATATCAGAGCAG
>OMLM01010410.1:43443-62204 GCA_900302695.1 Helostoma temminkii | reverse complement strand
GGGAGACTGATTCCCTAAAGTTATTTATTGTAGATTTAATATCCTGAAAAAATTCAATGTAAAAAATATCACATTAAACTTACAATATGCAGCTTTTAGGAATCATGTCAATAAATAAGAATGACATAAAACTTACCAGTTAACTAACCAGTTGAATAACACCAAACCTGTATCAATTTGGATGCTAATTGCTTGGAGCTTGTTGAGTCTGCTATAGAGACGCATCTCAAGTGTGAGTTATAGAAGTGTGTCAGGGTCTTTCTCTGACCGGTTAAAAGGGCAAACCTTGCTCAAAAAGCAGCATAACAATATTCCTGCATGTCTACTAGGCTATTTAGTGAGTCTTTGAAGGCATCTCTCTCTACATTAAGACGTTTTAGAGCATCTCTCATTTAAAACAGGCGACATACTGTAGTTTTATTTCAGTGCATACGTTGCTCTCTATTGCTGCAGCTAACTGTAAAATTATTTACATATTTCACTTCATTTTCACGTTAACTTGACCACGTGCATTCAGAGAGGAACCCAAACACATTGTCACAGTAATATTGGCATATTATGAATTCTCGAGCTAAGAAAATGATCAGTTTTGTGTTGTTACAACGTACTTTCACAAGATAACAAAGTTAACAGTGCAACCCTGAAGCCTGGGGAGACACAGCAGTGTGGTTTATGTAATCGGAACATTTTGTTTTGTATTTCACGTTGTGCTTTATGCATTAAAAGAAACTCAAGCTCAACAGTGCTGTCTCTTTAGCATTCATTGACTCATCGTTGGAGCATCTGATTTATTCAGTGAAGACTTGACTTTTCTGACATCTATCGTCCAGCAGTGGTAGTGTACTGAAGCTCGGACAGAACCACGAACAACATACTCCTCTTTATGTTCTGCGAGGAGTTTCTGAATATTTACTTATTTACTTAAACATAACCTTGACTGGATTAAGGACTTTCTACTCTAGATCACATCCATTACGCTTCACAGTTTCAACATTTTATTAGACAGTGCGACAGCATGGTAGCATATTTTTACAGTCATGTTTTAGCTTTAATTAATGAACTCCATGCACACTCTCTGGTGAATGGCTTCCTGAGAAGTTCTGCAAAAAGCAAAAAAAAAAAGACTAGATACTACATTGTAGTGGTGACCTGGCCTGTGGTCGCACAGTGGGTATTATCCTGATTGGGTTTCAGTCCTGAAAGATCAACTTTGGGTCTTTTGTGGGAGTGTTACATAATTTAGAAGCACCAGGTAACTGTGCAAATCCTCTATGAAGCTTTTAATAGGTCTGTTGAGCAGGAGGGGAAACACTGACAGTTGCTAGCTTAGTGTTTAGCACTTCTTAAGCTCTCTGTTTCTTTTCGCTCCAATGTCTTCACAGCAGCCTGGGATCTTCTCTCTGTACCTCTACATCTGTTTCAAACTGTGAGCAAGTACAGTCTGTGACGACTACCACCGTGAGGCTCAGTCTATGCTCAGATGCAGCAATGACACAGTCTCCTGCTGGTCAGCTTCAGCAAAAGCTTTTTCCTCTCTGGTGTTTTTAGGAAGAGTCTGTCTCGAGCTACCCTGGGTTTCTTTTAACAGAGCCTCTCTGTGCGCGATGTAACGCTGCCGTCTGTTGGCCCTGTAAAGCTCCAACCTCTTCTCCTCAGCCTGCGGGTCCTCCAGCACTCCCTCCCACCTCAGGCTCTCCTTAGCGCTGAGCTCAGCTCCGCGGCTGATGGTTTTGTTTGCTGATAGTGTCGCTGGTGAATCCTTGGAGTACTTTTTTCTTCTCTGGGCACTGCCACCGCGCTGTTCTCCATCTTCCTTACTGGTAACTCTGAGCTTAGACCTCTGGCCTAATAAAAATGTGGCACCGTAATTTAATTCCATTTAGTGTAACAAAGTACAAGAGTGCCAGATTTAGTTTTTTAAGCACAGTGAAGTTTTATGGTACTAGAGCTGTAGTTGAGTATTTCAGTTTTATGCAGGTTTAATTTGACAAATCTAAACTAAGCTGTGAAAAATTTATTTGTTCCTTTCTTTCTTTGCATATTTGTCACATTTAAATGATTCAGATTATAAAACTAAATTTAATACTGCACAAAGATAAACTGATTATATACAAAATATATACTTTAAATGATGATTTCACGTATTAAGGAAAAAAAATACTGTGCAAACAATAAAGTTTGATGTTACAGATCAAACACAACACAAACACAGGTTACACATTAGTGCATCAGTAATTATTAACTCCATAACAGCCACAGTCATAAAAGACTGACTGTGGCCATATATGCGACTGCTACTGGTGTAACTATAAATACATTTAAACCCTTTCATAATCATATTACTTGTTTTTAAAATGGTGGAAGTGCTACTTGTTGTTTCCTAACTAAAAAGTGTATATACCTGCATTTTCTGGAGGAGTGCTGGAGGCTGAGGCTTTCTTTCTCCTCTTCTTTCTCTTCGTTTTATGTTCAGAGCTCTTTGGAGGCTGGAGCTGCTTGAGGCTGCAGGTTTTGTCCTCAGGCATGATGCGGTCTGAGCTGAGATGAAGTAGCTGCTTCTCAGATGAATCCTCTCCGCTCCCTGCGACAATTAAACCGGAATTAACAATAACTCAGTTTTTTTAGACAATTGCATTGCAACAAATATAAGCTTGCTAATGCCGCACATGGAGATGTGGAAATCTTCGTCGACAAACAAACGGGGCTGGAGACCGCAGCTGTTGTCGCCCTGCTGCGCCGAAACAAAACACTTTACTGTAAAACCACCGTAAATCTTCATGAAGGCTGGAAACGCTACAATTAGCAACACTGCTGCTTTTGACTTTCCGCCTTTGTTCCGGGAAAAGTTTCTCCACAATCACGCTTCACCGCTGCGTTGCCCCGCGTCTCCATGGCAACATGACACACCTTCTCTGATCTCAGTAAAGGTACTCTGATGTGAGAGTAAAAGTACTCTGATTTACTAGTAAAAGTACTCTGATGTGAGAATAAAAGTACTCTGATTTACTAGTAAAAGTACTCTGGTGTGAGAGTAAAAGTACTCTGATGTGAGAGTAAAAGTACTCTCATTTACGAGTAAAAGTACTCTCATTTACGAGTAAAAGTACTCTGATGTGAGAATAAAAGTACTCTGATGTGAGAGTAAAATTACTTTGATATGATAGTAAAAATACTCTGTGTGAGTATAAGAAGTACTCTGATATATGAGTAAAAGTACTCTGATGTGAGAGTAAAAGTACTCTGATATCCCTGTAAAAGTACTCTAATATGCCTGTAAAAGTACTCTCATAAGTATGATTTGTGTATTATAGTATACTGTGTATGGAAGTATTTAAATCTCTAATTTGTGTGTGTAATTAGGCCTACTTTGAGTATGGAAGTACTTTGATTGTCTGTCTACGAAGTATGGGGGGGTAACTAGGTCAAGCGCTACAAAAATACTCAACATTATCATTTTATTATTACAAATACACACAAAAAACACAGAGACATATAATGACCAGAAATGAACAACAAAGATACACAAAAATACTACAAAGAGACACAAAACTGAATCGTTCAGTCTGGGTGTAGAATTTTCTCCAAAACGTTTGACATCATCTCACTATGTCTTCTCTATCGTGGATGGATGTGACTCCTCATCTCAATAATCTGATAATCTGTGATCTCCACCTACTTCTGGGACAATTCAGCCGACACTGGAGTCATTTGTATTACAGAAACTACATGCTTCCTGTCATCACAGTGAAAATAAATCTCAATACCCGCAAGCACATGATCATTAGATGAAACCAGAGCAGTGTGGGACCTGCTTGGCCCAACTATTTTAAGCCCAGGAATAAATGGCAAACGGTCCTTCAGTCATTGATGACAGTAGTAAAATGTACAGCTGGCCTTAAGCTGAAGCCGTGATAATAAAGAACAAGGAACAGATGATCATTGCATGCATACATGACATTATTTTTATATTTTTATAAAAACTATATAATATTTTAAACACTTTATTTCATTATTTGCATGAAGATTTACATCTGAGAAACCTTTTGGAGTTTGTACACTCTTTCTCCTGTAAAACTTATTTATTTCACAAGTACTAGGTGTTGAAGTTAGCCAGTATGCACTTAGAGACTCTTTTTATCACAGTTCAGTGCTGAATTACTTTAATTTATACCGCTGCTAGTTAGCTTGGTAACATGTAAAGGTGGCTTTATAGTGATAATGGCTAATTCCTGCAGGCCGCAGTTTAGGAAAGCTGTCACAGCAAAAAATCTTAATACTTGTCTAATTTCTAGTCAAAATACGCTTCATATAATACACCATTACTTAACTTTTCATTGAGATGGAGTTGTTTTTAACAATACAGATTTCAATGCTCCTGCTTTGAGTTTCATCCAAGATTAAAAAAGGCTTTTTACATTTCAAGCTATTTGAGCTGCTGTGCCATTTGTAAAATAGTGTTATTAGATGAATTAAGCTATTAAACACTTGCATTCACACTGCAACACAACTGCAAACCAGAATGTCTGGAGTATTTACTGTCAGCTTGCATAGCTCATACTGAAACAAAGTCGATGGATCTAGGCATTGTCAAGTCTGTGCGTAAGCATGGCCAGCATGGCCATGGCGATTCCTCCTCGGGCTGAGAATCAGGAAGTTTATCCACGATCACGTTGCCGCTGTGTGAACACTGAGCAGCACCCGCCCTTGCGCACATGCACTACACAAAGGTCAACTGTGCCCTGGTGGCTGCCTGAGGAATGCACTGTCTGAGCATGATGCCTTCACAGTGGAAAAGCGACAGCAGGTGGTTCAAGTGCAGCAGCAGAAAATTAAAGTTAAAGTCTTTCTTTTCATTGTCTTAAAATGTAGTAAACTACACAAAAATGTCAAAAAGTACGGTAACTATTGTAGAAATCATTAGCTACTGCAAAACGTACTTTAGCTACTAGTTTAGTTCACTACTCCCAACACTGGGAGTCAGTATGTACTAGTGTAATACTGTAAGCAATATAGTAGTAGAAAATACTGATGTGTTCATTTTGAGTCAGCACTAACATCTAGGGTGGCTAATGTTAGCTAGCTAGCTAGATATTGTGTTCCTACATTAAAGAGTCATCTTTTACAGTGGATATTCTCTACTTTTCCTCCTGTTATGCCGTGTTTTAGCATTTAACCACTTTCCAACAGTTGCACTTTAAGCTATTGGCAGCCAAAAGTTTTGTTTGGACCATATCGAAATTGCAATAATGCTACTGTACACTTGGATCACCACTGACAAATTATAACCTTTTGACATTCATACATCAACTTTAACGTTCATTCAGTGTCATGTATTAATTAAAGACTCTCATTTTGTCTGCACTAACTCTCTACTCACTATCTTTCTCTACGCTACAGTTGATGCTCCATCGTGTTACTCATTCACTTTGTCTACCATTTGGTGCTGAGCAGATAGTGTAAAAATAGCAGCCAAAAACAACAGGATAAGAACAGCAAAGTAGACATTAGCATTTTGGGCCTGAAAACTAAAACAATGAGCTACAACTCAATGGAAAGCTTTGTAGTGCTGAGGGGAACTTAATCAGGTGATAGTTCTCTGTGGCTTTGTCACTATGACTGGTCTCTTTCATATTATCTTGTACTGTCGGTGAACAGCATGCATGAAATTCCTATATTAATATTATCAGCATTGTTAAGTGTTGTTACTGTTGTTCAAGAACTGAATGGTGTCTTAAAATGCTGCGTGCAGGTTTCATTTCTCGTCTCTGACAACATAAAAAAGCACACAGTGTGGTATTTCCCAGGGAGTTTCCAACCTATTCCTGTCCCACAGAATCCCATCCCCCACTGGTTCCTCAGTGCTGTAAACACATCACATGCATGTACACACAGGAATGAATGCACAATGTGAATTTTTAAAAGTGTTGAAGTACACTGGTGCACTCTATAACCTCTCTAATAATCACTAGTTAACTAAACTAGGCTTTTGGGTGCTATGTTGTGTCTACTGTTCAGCCTTACACCCACAGAGTCTAAGAATAGAGCCTGAGCTCAAACACGTCTGTCCTGCTTCTGCATTTCCCCCACATATCTGAACTCTTCCAGTAATGCTTACAGGAAGAAAGAGGATAAATCATGATGCTGAGTCAGAGAACAAACATAACATTGAAATGCTGATGTCACACAGGTGTTTTGTAAAGACCAGGACACCACAAAAAAACAAAACAATACTGTTTGTACAGGCAAAATAGATCGTTTATGGTCGGCAAGAAACTCCGTTAGAGTCATTTTCATTCACTATTTCCTCTTTTAAATCATGCGCTTTGGTTGCATTTTTTGTGTTATGAACCATGTTCCTGCTCCCTGCTCGCGTCTTGTTCTGATGAGCGTGCAAGTCACGAACAGTGGTGGGGGAAGATGTGACTCACACACTTCTCCATCTGTTTGGTTTGAGTTCTTGTAAGAGCACCGGCATCTCCTTGCATGACCATTTTTCAACAACAGCTTTTGCGAACATGCCAAAGAGTATGTTTGGAGTGGACTTATTTTAAAAAACCTATTTAATTCTTACTGGTCAAAGACATGGTGGATATGTAGAGCAGTATAGGTTGTACATCTTTCAGAGAGCAACTGGATCATCTGACATGGTATAAAACAAGTTATTTTGTGTTGAATGATGGATATTATTTGGGCTGAATTACCCATTTGTCACTGGGTGAGAGGCAGGGTACACCCTGGACAGGTCGCCAGTCTATCACAGCACTGACACATAAAGACTGACAACCATGCACACACACATTCACAACTATGGTCAAATTTAGATTCACCAATTAACCTAACTACCTAACTTTGGAGGGTGGGAGGAAGCCGGAGTGAACTAACAAAATATTCCCAAATGTGCACATATAGGAGGCCAAACATGGCAAATAAGTCAGGAATTTACCAAGACTCTGGATGGAAAATATCACTACTAAAAAACAAGCAAAAAACAAGCTCAAGCACTCCCCTAAAGAACAACTCTAACTCTATGTGGTCGAGAGATTACAAGATAGCGGACCAGAACAGAAAGAGATTAACTTTTTCTAGCTTGGCAAATTGAGAATGGGTTAGCAAGGGTTACCCAGAATCAGAGATTATCAATGTTGTAATCTGTGCCATCACACCAGGCCTGCAGTTATGTAGTTACCTAGAGGGAAAAGAAACACTAACGCTGCCGTCCCTCACAGGATCCTCAGGTCTCATTATCAAGACAGAGGTGCAACAGAATTATACAAACAGCTCAAATTTCCTGTTGAGGGCCAAGGATCTGAGACAGAAAATCTTGTTTGCGTCTCAGGAAGCTGAGTCAGGTTTAAAATATGACCCAGCGTTAGTCCAGAGCCTATTTATAAAACACTATTTTGACTGGCCTACAAAATGACAATATTAGAAGTGACCCGCAGCCCTACCCCTTGCAGACAAGCACATAAGTGAATCATTGCTGGAAAAACCACATTGCCTGCACCAATGAAAAGGAGAGAGAAGAGAAAAAGAAACATACTGGTCCACCACGAGTGGGGAATGTTAACACAGTTCATTCCAGTGGAGTCTTGGTGGAAAAGAGTGATGCCACCAAGCGGAACATGCCCACTTTACCCCCAGATTCGTTATCTGAGATCAAGGAGATGCGCTCTGACTTGGTGCTGTTAAAAGACTTGAGAGCTGAGGTACCCCAAATCAGGGAAACCTTTCAAAGGTTCCGCACTGCCCCCCCCACAACCCCTGCTTAAGCCGGAAACCATGAACTGTTCCTGCTCCCTAGCCAATGTTTTCACCCCCACAACCCTCACCTTATAAGGGTGACTTCAATACTGTGCCATTTTACCAACAGCAGCCACCAGCTGCACTGCATTAGTACCGACCAGCAGCTCATCCAGGACAACAAGGATTTGCACCACAGCGTTATTACCCTGTGCAACGCCCTCTACCCATGTGTTTTGCTAGCATACAGGCAGGTGAGGAGTACTGTGAACATTGTTTTAGGTGTGGGAGCAGTGAGCCTTTTAGAGAGTGATGTAAAGCTGAGAGATACAGCAGACCAGCCAAGAAGGTCCCTTTAAATTAGGAGAGGTTGCTCCCTCAGGACACGGGGGAACCAGCACCAAATATAAGTCCCAGATTTGTGCAAATTGTAGACATAAGAGGGAAAGGGAAGGACTGAAGTGGTGTTCAGTTTGTAAAACCACCCTGTACTGCTCAAAGGAATGCCAGGGAACCCACTGGCGAAGCACAAGAGACATTGTGAGCCATATGCATGTTCGGGTGTTGAGACAGGGGTAGCACAGACCTATGAGAAACCCCAAAACAAAAAACAGAAAAGCACCTTCTGTAAAGGAGTTAGTAGGGAAGAAATGCATCATTAGTTAGGTGCTTAGATGTTTTCTGCAGATACAACAAACTCAGGCTATTTAGGATACGGGTTCACAAATCTGTGCTATAGATGAGGTGTGGAAAGGAAACCACTTGATGTTAATCTAAGGGATGTAGCGGAAGCGGAAACACTTGACCTTTTATAAAGTGAGGCCACATATAGGACAGAAATGCCTGGGTGGCTCAAAGTTTCCTTTAAGCTTTCTGCTAGTGATGATGAGCTGCTAATATCCATGTTAGTGTTAAAGGGCCATCAACAACAGTACCCCATAATAGGCTTTAATGTTACTGAGCGCCTTGTGATGAGGAGTTTACAAGATCAGACCAAACATGGGAACAAAGAAAAGCTGGTACAGGGAGTAAAAATAGCTTACCCTCATCTTAGGAAAAACAAAGCAGAGGTCTTTGCTAATGCATTGACTGTAGGACATTCATCTGAGTATAGTTTAAGGACAGTTGATGAGAGGGTCACTGTGCCCATGCTAACTCTGTACAAACTGAGTGCAGAGTACAGGCTTCACCCTTTAGGAAGAATAAGACTCTAATTCTTGAGAATCCACATCAGCCTGAAGGGCTGGGGTTTTGTGATACTCTTGCATCAGTAAAGAAAAAATATATTGTTAGTGTACAAAATCTAACAAGTCATGTTGTTACAATGGCAGGGAGGACTGTTATAGGGACTGTAGAGTCAGTGAAATCAGTTTATCCCTCCACGACAGACCACCTACCCACTGCGTCCATTCACTGTGTTGAAGCCCACAGCTACAACAGAGACACATCTGCCCATGAACAATGGGAACCTCCTGTGGATCTGACTCAAATTAATGAACAACATAGACCAATAGTCAGCCAAATGTCAAAAACATGTCTATCTGTACCAAAAACATTGTACAAAGAGGTGAAAGACTACTTACAGGACTTGATGGCACAAGGCTGGGTTGAAAAGTCGACATCTTCTTATTGTTCCCCAGTTGTCTGCGTAAAAAAAAAAACATGGCACGCTACATTTGGAGAGTGCAGCACATTAAAGTCATAGACACAGTACATTAAAGACTTTTCACTTGTAGCTAGCCTCTTATATGACCTGCTTAAAGCTCCTACAGAGAGGAGGAGAAAATGACAAATGAAACGTAAAAACAGAGGAGTCCCATCCAACACGCCAAATGAGTTGACTGACACACACAGTTGATAAATTGTCTAATGCAACCTTCTGTTCTGAGTTCTCACAGCCATTTATCCTCCACACTGATGCTTCCAACCAGGGACTAGGTGCAGTATTATACCAAGAGCAGAATGGTAAGCTCACTGTGATCACTTATGGCTCTCACACTCTAACTGCGGCATAGAAAAATTACCACTTGCATTCAGGCAAGTTGGAGTTTTTAGTCCTTAAATGGGCAATCGTGAAGAAATTTCATGATAACCTTTAATATACCCCATTTACAGCCTACAGTGACATCTGGTAAAACAGCAGCAGATAAAATCTTAAACGACTATGCTCTGAGGTTTGGTTTCCCAGCAAGGATTCACTATGGCCAGGATGGTGAGTTTGAAAATCAGCTTAAAAAATTCCACGAGGTTGGTGGGTCACAAACTACTCCCTATCACCCCCAACGGAACGGACAAGTCGAGAGGTTTAACCAAACACTTCTGCAGATGTTAAAAACACCAACAGAGAGGCAAAAAACTAGCTGGAAAGACTCACTACACAAACTCATATTTGCATACAACTGTACTCAAAGTGAAGTGACTGGGCTTTCGCCTTTTTACTTGCTGTATGGGCGCTTCCAAAGGCTGCCAGTTGACATGTTGTCCAGTCTGACCTCGGAAGGAAATAGTAATCATCAGAGCTATATGGAAAAGTAGAAGCAGGGGATGGAAGCAGCACATAACATCACAAAGGAAAAGGCCCAAAAAGCTGCTGTGAGAAGTAAAATACGCTATGACAGCAAAGTTAAAAGCTCAGTATTAGAGCCTGGTGACCGTGTTAGAAACATGACACCCCGCGGGGGTCCAGGTAAGCTGAGGAGCCATTGGGAGGACACACTTGTACATCAAGTGAGCACAGATATCCCTGTGTATGAACTCAGACCTGAGAAAGGGAAGGGAAGATCAAGGATTTAACATCGGAATCTCCTTCTCCCGTGTCACCATCTCCCACTGGAAACTTCAGAATAGTCACAGTCAAAGAAAAGAACTGAAAAAGAAAACGAGGAAGCTAAACAGAGGAAGAAGGAATGATGATGATGATGAATACCATCCAGTGACATTTCAGCAGCAACCCACTCTGTGCTCGTTGGTACATGTTGGTACATCTGTGAAACTTGAAAGGACACAACATGAGGAAAACATATCATATTCTGGACCAGAGCAAGAACAAGGGACAACAAGCCAGAAAGAGCATTCACAAGTGAGAGAGAACACTTACACTGAGATATATCATGTGGAAGCCTAATGCCAACGCAAAGTAAACCAGTCAGGAAAGGCTTCAGACGGCAGCATAGACGGCCCAAGTTATTTACGTATGACAGGCTTGTCTCACCAGATTGTTACAACGTGAGGATGCTGCCGCAACATGCACACTTGTGTCGCAACACTGAAACCATGTAACTATGCATAACTGAGTGACACTGCATGTTGAAAAACATCAAAGAGTGAAAACAAGGACCGTGCATTTACCCCTGTAAGTGACAATGTATGAAAAGAGTTCCAGTTTGTAACATTTCACTGTATCAGACCAACTGTAAGTGGAAAAGTTACTTTGTCTTTTCAGTTCATTTCACGCAACATCTAATGTGAGGGGGAGTATGTGACAGGTAGAATGTGTAGATGATGTATTGTATTTTGGAAAAAAGGAAGTTTCAGTTTTAATCGTTATGAAAATACCCTAACTCCAGTGTGTGTAATTTGTTTTGCTGTATATGAATGTCCTTGGATCATCGCCTATCAGTACTGTCCAGAGTACAGCAGATGCACATATGTACTGTGATGTGGTTTGTTGTCTGCGTGGATTGACTGTCCATCTCTCTCTTATTAGTGCCTATTAACTTGCGCCACCAGTAGGGGGAGACAGCGCTACTTTCCCTCACTAAATACAGACGAGTGACGGAGGAAGCAGTGTGCTGGTTTCTTTACTCTTCTCCCTTCGCTATTTCCCTTTAATTAAGAGCACAACACTGACCTGAGGTGGCCCTGGCCAAAACAAGCTGCTAAAATTAGCCGTGCACATTCTCAACATGCAACATATAAACACAAAACCGAGATCTCGCTCTCACCACAGCACAGACGCTCAGTTCAGCAACACTCAGGGATTTTGTTGTGTGATATAAAACGACACGTGTATTGGCGACAAACTAAAATAAAGCACAGCAGTAGGAAATGTAAACTAAGTCAACTAAGCAGAAAACATTTAACTAAAAGCTGCTGACTGTTCTCACACCAACAGGTTAATTTGCTGCCTTGTGGGCTGCGTACCTTGCGCTTCACGTCACACTGGCGCAGATTCTGACGTGCGCTTCTCGTGGTCGCCTGCGTCATTACGCTGCCAGCTGATCGGAGTGGGAAGCCGGGTGTATGTGCGTGTGTGAGTGTGAGAGAGAGAGAGAGAGACAGAGAGAGAGAGAGAGAGAGAGAGGAGTCAGCAGGAGTTGTGTAAAAGGGTCTGAAGTCCTGCGCTGCTCTCTCCACCGCTGCTGCGTTAGAGAGCAGACTCACCAGCAGACATATACATGCTGCCGGACCGTAGGCCTGTTACATGGCTGGTGTAAAAGAAATAAACTGACAGCGACACACCCTGCTGACGGTCCAGGACTCCGCCGAGCTGTGGGCGAGGCAGCCTGAACTCCGCTGGACCGTTAAGGAGGAGCGACCGGGTCGGCGGTCAAGGTGGGGCGCATTACTGATTACATTAGAGCCGTCTGTGTGATTCTGCTGGATAAATTCTTGTTCCTGTCAGTCTGATTTAGCCCGTGGCGGCTTGATGACCCAGTTTGCGTGGAAACGGCAACTGGGAAACGTCGTTAACGCGACTTTAATCAGGTAAAATCACCTCTCTGGGTCTGATTTGTGTTATTCTGCTGCAGCTTTCTGCAGGATCCGGCGTCGCCAGATTGTGGAGGATACAGATTTAAAATTGTGAGTTCTGGCTGAAGGCCTGTCTGTGTGTCATAGATCAGATCGCCCAGGCCCCCCTGACACTGGGGAGCTGATAGGATTTATGGGCACCCTAGAAATGGCCATCCCACCACAGCCTCCCAGCTCCTGCAAACATTACTCAACATTTAGGGGGCTGACAAAGTGTAACAGTGAACAGAGGCTTTGGTAAAGTGCTGCATGGCGTATTTGCCCATGAAATCAGGCAGCAGCTAAAGGCCTGTCTGAAATGTGCTGAAGACTCTGAATCATGACTAAATTGGCACAGAATGGAGCAGAAAAGCCAGTAGAGGCACGTAGGCAACGTGTTGAAGATTTACAGATTTGTTTTTACATTATATTTAAATCTATTGTGTGTTAAGATTACCACACAGTAGTTGGAAACCAGGAATCTTGTAGTCAAGCCTCTAGAGAATTTATTTAGGCATGTGTAAGCAGTTAATTGTCAAATGTGGGATTTATACACTGTGGCAAGATGTTGCACTTTCAAGTTGAGGTCTGCTTTTATGTAATCCAAACTTGTTAGCATTCAAAGCCTCTTATAAATCTGCTGAGTTCATAATTGCCGAAGGAAAAAAAAGCCTGTGCTCAAGTAGGGGATAGGTGAAAATCAGGAAGATAACTGAGGCCTAGTCATTTCTCAGAAACGCAGTGACACCAGCAGGGATCTGGCTGAGATGGATTGTCACATTAGATTACACACTAAATAACACACTGATATTACTGCAGATGTTAAGAAAATCTACATTTAATTGAAGGATTTAGGCCTCGGGCTCTCGAATATCTCTTTGTATTATTCTTTTTAGTCTTTTACATGTCTATAAAGCATTTTAAAAGTGCAGCACAGTCATGTACAAGCAGACTTTCACTGGGATGAGGGGTTTGAAAGGGGACTGCTATAAGTTACGTTACATAGATGGAGTACATACTGTCTTACATAATTGTACAGTCAGAGTTCAGTGTGCCGTTAGGAATGCGCAAACACTATGTCACGAGATGCATTTGTGCCATTGCAACCTGGAGTGTGACGTTAGCCTCCCTGTCAATGAGGATCACATGACAGTGGGAGGGTGTCAGTTAAAAAGCAACTCTTCTTGCCTACGTTTGTGTTGCCCTGCACCTAGACAAAATAAGCAACCTCTCAGAGCTGTTTTATTGCCTACATTTGCAGAAGTGAAGCCATCTTGCTCAACTTGGGTTACACCCTTCATTCCTATTGCGTGCCTTGTCAAGGGAGGATGGGGCAAGAAGGAATGTGTTATGTAGGTTCATCTAGGATGAAAAAAATCCACTTCTTTCAAACAAAATGGCACAGATCGCCTGAGGACAGGCTTACAGGCTCAACACATTACCATTTCCCTGGATGTCACGGATTGAGAATGACATTCAGTTACTTCTCGTAGCAAATAAAGTGACCTACACCCCTTATTTATAGTTACCTCGGGATTGGGGGTTAAGTCAGATAGCCTTTATATCGAGCGGTAGAGCAAAAGAGCAGTCTGCACATGATCAGACTTTAGCCGCAGCCACCACCCTTTCCCCATTCCCAGTCTAAAATGATCAATGTGATCTGTATAAGAAACTGCAATCTGGGGCAGTAAATGCTCTCCAACTGGGCCACACCCACAGCACAGGAATGTACCTGAATTGACAGTCTGTCTGTAATCAACCCCAAACATTTATTTCTTTTCAGAATTGCAGAAGCAGTGTGCGTGTCTCTGATATTTAATGCGATAATTCTTCGCATATTTTCTTTAATTTAGAAGTCTGACTGATGATTGAGGTATGTTAACACGTCACCTCATATGACACATGACCCCAAACATTAAAAAAAAGGCCATATGAGTGGTCTCATAGCATAACAAAAGGTCTGTCTGACGTGGATCTATCTGACTCACACCCTTTTTCGTCTTCTTCTCTCTTGAATTTAAACTCCGTCAGTTCAGTTGTAGCTAAGTCTCTATAAGAGCAAACCAGTATTGGTTTGTACATTGTTCATTCCGCCCTCCTGTTTTACGCCATCATTCCTGTTTCTCTATGACACGCATATCCTGCCTGTTCAACTCCAGTTTGTCCTTCCTCCTTATCCTCTGCCATGAACGCAAGTCCTAAATCAGCTCAGTCTTTTGTGTATTAGACTTGAGCGTTATCTCTCGTACACTGTTGCTTCATGTATAAAAGCCTGTCTCAAGGCCCTCCACACTGGCTGTCATGTGCCTCTGTCTGACTATCTCGCTCAAGACAGAAAGAAAGAGAAGGAGAGGGGGAGGAATGAGCTGTGAAAAAAGGCAGAGGCGAGGTGAGGGTGAACCTGACAGTGGAGCCACGTCCGCCTCATGCGCTGCACACCAGATGTAGATGAGTAGATTGAGAGGGGATGATTGAAAGATAGAGGGGTGGAAAAGGAGGAGTGGAAGAGAGTGTGCGGCCACAGCAGCCGGATGGAATTTCTAACATATGCAGCTGGAATGTGAGGAATGCAGGGCAGTGATCTGACTGAGAGAGAGAGAGGGAGAGGGTGGAAAGGACAGACAAGCCAGGAAAGACAAAAAAGAAAAGACACGGGGACGAGTGGCACAGTAAAAGAGTCAGGAATCAACACTGCCTCTCACTGTCAGCATGAAAGTACAGAGTCGCTGTTTGTGCAGGGAGTGGCATTCTAAGGAACAAATGACTTATTCAGTTTTAGTTTGTCAACAGTTTCGACTGTCAGTGGTCCAGTGTGCAGCCCGAGGACTTGTACTGTACGTGCTCCTCCCTGACTGCCTACCCTAAAACACTGGTGTAAGTACGTGTGCAGGCCTGCAGCCGTAGTTCATCACAGATGAATGATGCCTTTCTTTTGCTTAAGTTCCTCTTCCTTATGGGTGTGGCCAGCAGGATAAACGCTATTGCGTATGTGCAGTGGGCCAAGCAAGGCAGAAGAAACCTGGAAGCTTTTGGTTCATGCACCAGGTGAGCATCCAAGTGACTGGATGAAATCTTCAACCTGAGGATCCAGTTGCTCCTAGCACATCCATGACCAGTGTGCCTGGGTACAGCTTCACATATGAACCAACATTGATTTTTGTTTCGTAGTGGCATACAGTGGTACTGCAACTACTTACAAAGTTTTAAAGATTCCCAGGAGATCACCATTATATAAAATGAGGACTTGGTTTCCGAGTGGCAAAAAGAATAATTTATTACTTGAAGATGTAAAAATGTACAGCCATTTCTGTATGATTATAACTTTATATCACATTTCAAAGCACAGCTTACAAAGTGCTTTAAAAAAATAAACAGATACAGGTGAGTTTTAAAGGTGCTGTGTGATTTAGTCGTTGTGGTTGTCATCTGAAGTCAAGTGAAGTTATGAGGTTACTTTAGGTAGATATACAGTATATTTAGATATGTTTAGAGCCTTCATTTAATAAATATTTTGTCTCACTTTCCACAGACACTGTGCTGGGTTTTGATTTAATGATTAACAATCAGAATAACAAAGTTTAGTTATGCTTATTTTTATGTTGCACTTTAATTGGCAGTGGGTCTTTAGACTCCAAATAAAGACAAATTCTAGATTTTCTGCATACACATTCAATAACTTTTTATTATTTACTACTTACTGAAATTACAACTAAACATCGATACAGGGAAATAGGTTTTTGGTTTTGGTTGTTGGTAATTATCACTGTGTGCACGCTTTGTTTCATTTCACTAAATTTTGGTTCTGGTTATTGCAACAATTTTTCTTCTTTTGTGCTATACTACCAATAAATTCAAACTGCTGTTGTGCTTCAACATGAAAACACAGTCAATTGATTTGTCCTTTCTGGGCTACTGTAGAAACATGCCACTGCAACATGGTGGCGAGAGAAGGATCCTTCAGATCCACTACTGTATTCATCTGAGGAGTCTTGACTCTGACTCCTGGGAGAGAGAAGAGGTGAAATCCTGCAGGAAACGGAGTGAATGGGCATGAATGGGCACATGAATCACTAATGTAAAAAATAAATGCTTGAGTTTAGAGGATTTATTAGACCTTGATTTGACTGGGAAACCAGTGTAAATGTAGTGCTGCACTAGTGGACTTCTTTCAGCCAATAAAAAAAAAGATATGAGTAGATTTGTTTGTGGAATTTTTTGTCAGTGACACGTCAGAACAGGCAGTCGGGGCCGCTGCACGATGACTCATCCATTTCAGAAAGACTGATATGTGTCACGTAGATAAATTTGTCAGGAAGTGGAAGAAAATTGTACTAGTCTTTTACCATGTATAACCCGTGTACTTTCCACCATCATCATTATAATCAGGATGATGCAGCAGTTCAATCCCATCTAAGCGTGAGACAAAATGATTTCTACCCTTGGTGTCTATGTAATTTTAGTTGTTAATTGTGAGCCGTGCACCGGATACAGCCAGGGGGTGCTGAAGTACTTGAGAATATTCTGGTTCTCCTTCCTCCACAAGTGAGCAGCATGTGTTACTCATTGTCAACCAGAGAAGTGGAGCATGTGCTCAGTATCTCAAGATCACTGCAAGATTACATTCTTTGAAGGCAAGAAAATCACAGACCTGCTGCACGTGTTGGTCTTTCAGTGTGTTTGACCTCGCTGTGAATGGGTTGTTTATTTGTACAGGAACTTATCAGGGAACTGTTATTTTTATGCTCACTTCATCTCCAAACAATATCATTGTCATTAAGTGTCAGAAAGGGATTTTATGTTTTTAGGAAAAACATAATAAAAAAAGAGAGAAAGAAGCACCAGGTTAAGAGCTAATGTTTGCACGCTAACAATAATGATGCTAACATGCTTGTGTTAAGCTGCTGTCATTAATTTTTAGCAGCTATTTGGTCATAAACCAAAGTCCTTGACAAATGATGATGGTTATAGTTATCTGTCAATTACGGATATCTCACTTAAACCACAAATGTAATTTTAGAACTTCTATCTTTTAGTCACTAGTTTCTATTTTAATCTGGTGCAGCTAAACAAATGTCTTTAAGTGGGATGTTGCAGCATCAGAACTTAAATTTGAATCTGTTGCATCAGATTTCTATTTTTGGATATTGAGATTGACATTTCCTTTTCTAGGAACTATTAACAGTGGTATAACATTTTGTGTGAATTTGATTAAGCCAGTACTTGTTGAGATGTGGTATAATCTTAAATATTAGTTGACGCTATCATCTCATAAATCCTTCTAGGCAGCGTGGCTAAAATTAAACAGATTTAATTTAGACATATTCATACATGCTGAATATTCATATTATTTACCTATGTGAACATGCCAGTTTTAGTTTGTTGATCTCATACAGTGTGTTATGAAATAATAATTTCAGCAGCAGGTGCAGCTTTTCTCTTAGGCAACACCTGAACATTGATTTTATGAATTAAAACTTCAAAAACAAATTATACTTCTGAAAGGATTTCAGCATTGGCTGTCTACTCCTCTTCATCGCTTCACGCTCATGCGTGGTAACCACGGTAACTGACCAAATAAATAAATAAATGTTTCCAGAGGCCAATATGGGATACTGAGCTTCATAACTAAGATGATATCTAGGAGTTTCATAGCGTGCAGAACTGAGCTGCTGATGATTCTCTCCTGGTTATCTGACGCATGATCCTGTGTGCATCTCTCTAGTCATGCTTACATATCAGCTCGTTTCACCCATTTACGCACAGCTGATTGCACACATTGTGGCTCGACTGCACCCACTTACTTTGTTCGTGTGTGACTGGCTGCAGGCTGCCTCACACCCACACTACCAGAGCAGCGAGTTTAGAAAGGAAGTTAAATCATGTCATGTTCTCTTTCTGCAGGAACATGTAGACCTGAAGCAAACCAAGGGAAGAGAAGAGGTCACTGCACGCCACTCCAGGCTCCCAGCGACCTTTCACCCTTGGGTCCCAAATGGCTGACGCACAGCAGTTCTTCACTGGCGAGCTTTATGTTCCTGTACACATGCTAAAGCTGCCAGCTGAAGAACTGCTCTGGTCAGCCCTGCCTCGGATGACTCAAGAAGAGGAAGCGGATGGGGGCGATTGAAGAAGGTGTTTTTTCACACAGGCTGGTTTGGATTTTAATAACCTGCCATACTTGAGTCATCATTGTTTGTATTCTTCTGTAAAAAGATATTTTCCCGATTTTCTAGTTTGTCTTAAAATGAGTGCCAACATGTTGGCACTCATTTTAAGACAAACTAGAAAAT
>OMLM01010410.1:30077-43423 GCA_900302695.1 Helostoma temminkii | reverse complement strand
TCACACAGGCTGGTTTGGATTTTAATAACCTGCCATACTTGAGTCATCATTGTTTGTATTCTTCTGTAAAAAGATATTTTCCCGATTTTCTAGTTTGTCTTAAAATGAGTGCCAACATGTTGCTGAAGCTGTTTTTGCTAGTTGTGATCGTTCATTTGAAGCTAATATGAGACATTCGCAGTCTCACTTAGTACAACCACGTAGATAAATTCTAAAGTTAGTTTTGTTACCTCTCTGTCGACCTGCAGTGGAAGGATAATAAAAAGTTAAACATTAAAGTGTTTGCACTAAAAGATATAAACTTAGTGAGACAGCTGAAGTATCTGATTACCTTGCAATGAATGTTCAGTTTGAAGATGAGGAAACATCTTGACTATTGTTTTAAGATGCACTCGAAAAAATAGCGAACCTATCCTTTAATCACATACTGTATGTTTTGGTATATTTCACTTTACAGTTATTTTAACTTTAGTTATTTTGCATAAACTTTAGGCTTAAGCATTGATGTCAGCATCCTTAAAATAGGATTTTAAAACCCTTAGATTTCTTGTACTAAGGTATTAAATATGTGTTTTTCACTGCATGGAGTAATGCAATAAAATGTTTTGTTCATGACTTCTGACATAAAGTGAAATAAATTCATTAACTCTCCTTAATTAATTATTTTGTAATTGGTTAATGCATTCATGTATTGCTTATCCAGACTGTTTAATTTATGATATTATTAGGAATTATTGTTAATTATTGCTAAGATTGAACAGTAAATGTATGGACCTGGCAGATCACTGTATGCCTTATAATCCCTAAATTATTAACCTGTTATGAACTTGGATTTTATGTTGTGTTAAATAGATCTTAGTGTCTTAGATTTAATTGAGTGAACTTTTATCTATGATGTGTTATTTTTCTTACAATAAAGGACAAAAGACTTGGTTTATTGTTGTAAACTAAACTCCACCTGAAGGTTGATTGTGTCCAAAAATAACATAACTCATTAATGGAAAAAATGTGTCGCCCTTTTACCTTTTATGTCCCTGTTGATAACATTAGTGGAACAAGAGTGATCACATTGAATTAAGGTACTTTTGTAAATGTAAAATACTTAAATTTAATGTGTCAGATTTGCAATAATTTTACAGTATTTTTCTTCACATTAATGAGACAACAAGGTGACATTAAGTCAACACTGCATAAATCCAGTAAGATTATTGCTACAAATAAACCAAAGAGAAGAAAACTCACCTAATGTCTGCTCTTCAGGCCTAAACACATTACCAGCTGCATCCAGGGTTTTCTTCACAAACTATAAACTTTTACAGTCTCATTCACTGGTAAAGTCACAAGATAATGAGACTGTGGGAGGCAACGCCTCTTCATTTTACCTCAGCAGTAGATTGGAACAAATACTTCACTGCTGTGAACCACACATGCCCAACTGGCAGATTCTTGTCCAACTTCAGAACAAAAGACAGTTCAATCCAGACCCAGCCTTTGACACAACTTCCATGTTAGCTGATGTGGACGCGTTGCTACCACACCACCTGACCTGTTAATATAAAGCTGAATTTACCCAGTTTCCTTTGCAAGAAGTGAGATGTTTATGCAAAGAAAACAAAGATATAGGATACACATAAGCAAACTATTCACAGAACCAGAAAACTGAACCTGCTGAAATATCAAGACCCTATACACGGTGAAATCAGCGCATAACAATAACTGCAACATACCTACTGAAAAAAGTGATACGATCATAAGACTTGTTTATTTAAACACTCAACATTTTGTAAATGGTCCTCGACTTGTATTAGAAACCAGACTTGTTGAATGAAGCTCTTCATGAATCTATTTATAAAATAGCCCAATAATCAGATAGCATTTGTCAGATCTCAGATGTATAATTTTAAATCTGACTTCTTTAAATGCAGTATCTGATTGAGCTGTGGTGGCTGGCACTGTAAAGAGAAATCGCATCATAAAGGTGAAATCATTTTACAGACCACAGTTTTGTGCAGACCAGCAGGAACTTTCTGGAAAAAATTGTCTATAAATAGAATATTTATAGTGTTGCAGCACTGTTTGGCCTGCATCCGCTGGGTGTTGGTGCAATTTCTGAACACCGCCGCTAGATGGAGGGGTAATCTCTGCAAAACTAAAGTTGAAGCCTGACTAAGATTTGTCGAGATACTGTGAAATAAACCCGGACTATAGACTATTGCTGCCTCAAGTGGGTGAACATGGTATTAAATCTCTGATGTGCTTGATTCTGATTTGATTGGACTTTAATTATGACTTTAATCATTAATAAAACGCTGACTTGTCCATTAACTTTAGTACAACATGATATAATGTGTTATACGATTTACTGTAAACCGGGAAAACCATTAAAGGATGGTGTTACAACATTTTTCATCCCGTGAGACTGATGCTGCAACAGAGGCTCTCGCTATCTCCATCTACCTGCTATTAACTAAATAACATTAAATTACCCTTGATTTCATTTTTAACAAGAAATTATCATTGAGTACTCACGTTTGATTCCTGGGTGATATTCCAAGTAAGCCTAAACAAAACTGCATGAACCAAACCATAAATTGTTTAAAGGAATTTTAACCGAGATGAACATTTATCATGTACAGTAGTGAACACTGAGCAATAATGAGGGACTGAAACGGTCATGTTAAAATATCTCTGATGGGCAGTTTTCAAATGTTACTTTATTTAAGACAATGTACAAACATTCATTATATTTTGTTTTTATTGCTGGAATACCATCGGATTATTATAACCGTTGCAATAATCTGTATTGACTATAGGTGGAGCCCCATATAAATATTTAATTTATTGTTGTGTTGTTAATCTACGTGAACACGTCAGATTTTGTCTGGTGGAAGATTGTAAGAAAGTATTCATTAAGTCAAATACACAAAATACTATATATATATATATGTAGCTTCACCTTGTATAGGTAAAATACATAAATTCTAATTGTAATTAGTGTATAATAAACTAAAACTCACGGGGTTAATTGCTTTGCAGGTTTAAGCCTGGTTACTCTCGATATCTGAAGTACAATTTGCTAGTAATACTTTTATTTGTGAACATGTAGTATTTTATACTGCATTTATACGTAAAAATATAATTTGCAATCGTGACTAAGGCTGTCAGATTCAGGGAGACGTTTTGGGGGCCACGTTGAGGAACTCGGTTACATGACACAGACATTTAAGATAAACGCTGTAATGTATCATGACTTGACAGCAGGACTTGAGTCAGCAGGGTGTGTATGTGTTAAGGGGCTTCTAGTTCAGCGTTGAGTGTTCACCTTGCTCCCTCTCCACCTCTCTCTAGGCCTCCACACGCCCTGTGCAGTGTCCTATATGCTGATCCAGCTGCTGCCTCCGCGCGTAAATGGAAAGCTTTTACGCACCGTTCATTTCAAGGTTTAACGGTTGTTTTTGCATTGTCACACACGCCTCGCCTGGTGCATTAGCAGGCCTCCGATACTGGGGATGTGCCGTGAAGCTGTAAGGATGCGGTAATACCTCTACATAATAGAGAGAGGGGGAGAGAGGGAGCGTGAGGGTAAAAAGCAAAGCGTGCGTCTTGACGCTCACCGCCAACTAAACGCGAGAGGGACTCAGACATCAATAACAACTCGCTCATCAATAAGAAATTTTGATGGAGTTAGACTGCTTAATTAAATAGGTTGCCTTGAAGGGATTAGGCTCTCTGACTTTAGAATATTTAATCTGATGACCCCCAATGGAGAACATCTAGAGGAAGACTTCAACATCTCCATCCACAGGGAAGCGGCTCGGTCACACGGATAATAAAACTTGGGGATTTTTTATTTTTCAGCGATGGCTATCAACACTGATGCTGCCTTCGGGAAGAGCGCCCTCGGCGAGAGGGAAGTTTCAAATCTCACCGACTTCCAAGACACGGAAAAACTTCTGAACACCGGCATCAGTGAGCCCACCGGGCAGAGCAACATTAAACCGTCCGACTCGTTCTCCCTCAACATCAGAGGGAGTGTCCGGTCCCTGGACGCGGACCAGAACGGACACAGATCCCCGCTCAAGTCAGGCTCCGTCGGGCAGCTGGCAACCCCACCCAACTCCGCGTCCCGTCTCAGCCTGGGCCAGCTGCCCTCCCCGGTACCGCCCGGTTCCCTACCCTCTACTTACCTCTGGCTCGCCGTACTGTCCTGTTTCTGCCCCGCGGTGCCGCTCAACGTGTGCGCCTTGTGGTATGCGAATGTGGTGAGTTTAATTTACATTTACAGCTGTAATTCGTCATTAAAACTATCATCATTGTCTGTGCTTCAGGTGTTTGATCACTACACCACTACAGGTGTTTTGTTTCTAACATTTAATTGTCGAACACTTTTTCCCCCTTTAGTCGAGGTCTGTTCTCCACACAGGCGATATTGAAGGAGCAAGAAAGTATGGACGTCTGTCTATGGTGTTCAGCTGTATGGCAATGCTGCTGGGTGTGGCTGTCATCATCTTCATAGTGTTAACAATAGGTATAAAGTTAGGACATGAAACAAACACTCATAAAGCTCATTATTAGGCTGTGGAGCTAAATGTGTCTTTTCTCCATCTCTCAGAGACTCAACAGTGAACAGTGGCCAGGAAGGAGTGTCTTCAACTTCATCTGATCTCAAATTTGCACAGAAAAGATAGGAGGAGAAGAAGGAGGAGGAGGAGGAGGAGGAGGAATCCTATAATGAAGATGGAAAGCACAAAAACCAAGAAAGAAAGCTGAAGAGACTAACACATAACTAACACGGACGAAAGAAAGAAGACGGAAAGAAGCTAAAAAATGGTTTCTCTTTTTTCCGGAAACAATCACATTCAATAACCCCGCACTCTCAGGAACAAAGGAAGGAAATGGCTGCACACAGTTATTGTGTCCAATCATCAGGTGGCACATTCAGTGGAGAAAGTAACCACTAGTCCACGATGGTGCACTGAAACACCTGCCTGACACAAAGACAATTGGATGACACTATTCTTATTATTGGGAAAAATGTGATGAGAGGAAGACACACCATCATCATCAACATCAAAAAACAAACTTAAAATTTCTATATGATGTGAATACCGATCTATATACATCTTACTGTGTTTAAACAAGAGGCATCAGTGCACCTCTAGTCTGTAATGCAGCCACTGCCCACCTGCCCTGTTTGGTTCACAAACTTCTTTCTGCTCAGCACAGGATTCATGTGGAAGTGAGAGGATGTATAAGCCGACCTCACACACTGTTTCCAGTTTAAAACTCATCCCTTACTGCATTCATAGCGTGATATCTTGCTTTGTACTCTGCTCTGATAAACTAAACAGACTCTTGTTCTGCCTGGATCTCTACATCTTGTTCTGTTTACATTATACTGCAAAATATGAATGGGGTTGTTCTCTGTGTATGCACTGTTCTTGGCACTCTGATGTTGACGTTTATACATTTATACTGTACGACTGGTTTAATGTGCCATAGTTCTGCATGTCTGAAATAAACTTGAATGAGCATGAGAAACGGCAACATGAGCTCATCTTTATTTTATTACAGCTATGTAAAAAAGCATTTCACCAACCGTACACAAACCCAGTAAAATATTACTCCATACATTTATAAAGAAATTCCCAGATGGAAATATTATTGTAAGTAATAATAAGCCTTTTCACCTTCAATTCAGACTTTTTTAATGCAATATGGTATAATATATTCATCTTAAAATAAAATTATCTATTAACCTTTAAAACTGTTTTAACGAGAGTAAATTACAATAGATTGAGGACCATATGAAAACATGGAATAAATGTCTCGGCAACACCTGATCTGAGTTGCAATGGATTTTTTGCCACGTGATCACTTCATCAGTGGAAAGTGTATAGTAAGAGAAGTATGGTGCAGATGCCAATCACCGCTCCTAGAATTAAAGAGTCCCGCCTCTTGCGCAAATTGATTTTCTGGATGAGACTGTTGATGGCAGGGAAACGATCTGAGGGGCGGGGAAGTGCGGTGAAGGAAAATAATTAAGATCCAAGTTGGATATCTCTTCCTTGCAGTGACTAAGACACAAAAAGCAACAGGGAAAATGCATCAGAAGTGCTTCTAACACAACTAGGAAAAATAATAAATGGATCCTAATGGCGTAGTCAGCGCGGCTGTGTTATCCGTGCTGTGGTTAGTGCAGCACAGATGCAACACAGACTACAATGTGCACAAGTACCGCCTATGAAAAGCAGGGTTTTAGTTTTAATTTTAAGGATACTGGCCAAAGTTGTGACCCTGGTTTGAATAGACTTCAACATCCCACGCTGAAATGTGATGTTCTCTTTGGTAGCCATGGCAATACTGGAGGGACACAAACCACAAGGGATTAATTCTGGGAAAGAGGACAAACAGCAACTGTCACAGCATCACATTCAGTTTAGGTTTTTAAAGTTACAACCTTAGTTGAGTTACAGTGTCTCTTTCAACAGACCTGAACATGCTTTTTGCTTATGATCTGTGTGTGTGTATATATCATCTTATGGGGACAAATAGTGCAAACAGCAAGTCCTATAGTGTAAAAAAATTACAATTTAGGTCAAAGACTTTAATTTAGGGTTAGGAAAAGGTTAATTTAGTTTAAAAATCCCCTTTCGAAACACATAAGGACTCAGCTTTGAATAATAAACTGTATCCGATATGATTTTACCATACAATGAATCTATTTCACTCATTAAAACTTATTTAAAGCACAAAGACCCTTTCCTTTCTGGAAATATTCTCTTTGAACATGTAAATTTTATTAAATATTGTTCATTTTCATAGTACAACTGCGTAAAACAAGATGTCAACAGCTTCACCACGGCACTACATACCCCTGCATATCACACTTCATTAAGATGCTTATTTGAGTGGGATTCGCTTCTAAAGTACTTCATCATCATTCATCATCAATTTTATGATTTTAATACGCAATTTTCTCAAAAACTGCTCAGTTGTTATTCCTTCCAGTTTAGCTTGCATAGAAATTTCTCCATGGACTTTCAACAAATCTGAAACCTCCTCCATCTCTCAGTTGTTGCTCTCATTTATGTTTATTTTTAACAGACTGTGAGATGCCAACACTGAGTGATAACGCAAGAGATAAAATTTGAATGGAATCTAAATTTGAATCAAATCTAACCTCATGTATAAAAGTGACCCAGATCTAATTAGGAAAAAAAATTTGGGTTGGAGATTTGGTTTGTCTACACTATAAAAAATCTGATCTGAATCACTTCAGCATATAATGGGAACATAGGCTTTCTTTGCAGGTGTTATGTTAGAGTTACGACAAGTCTGTAGGAAATGAATGTAAGTTAATGTAATGTTCTCTGAAGTGATGGAAATATGACTCTGTGTGTGTGTGTGTGTGTGTGTTTTGAGTACCTGATTGCATTGTCAATGAGCCTGTCTGAGCTGTGAACATGAAACAGAAAGAAAGAGAGAGAGCAGTCAGATAAAAGCTACTGAAATACAAGAATCTGTAAACTCACACTGTATACATTTCTCCCGCTTTGAGTCAAAAAATAATCTGACATTACAGAGGGAAAGCCTGAGCCATGACACCACACAGATCTTTCGGTCTATTATAATAAAAGCAGCACTTCCTGTGATTCCTTCGAGACAGGAGAAAGTGCTGGTTAATGGAGGATTTTGGGGAGAGTCAGACTCTGGTGTGTCAGATTTGACTCAGCTGTAGCAGAAGCCAGTTAATCTCTACAGTGTACCTCAGAACACATAAAATAGATCCACATTACATGTAAGGATGGTAACCTTCTCCTGTGGTACGGAAAACAGACATAAAAATGGACGACACTGACTCTGAACACATGCAGGTTTGCATCAGCGTCCATTAGGTGATAAGTGACAGAAAAATGAAAAGTTCAGTCCACGGCTGAGCAGAGAACATAAGGGCAGCAGTGTGCATCCTGGTAGACTCCACTGGAGACCAAAAATCAATACCATGCTTTATACTTCCTCCATCTACTCGTCCACCTCTCCCACCATCCATCTACTGTTGTTCTCTGCCATTTCTCTTGATCCTTCATTAGCTGCTTAAGTCCACAGGCAAGGCAGCATCTTACTTTATTACATGCTGACATGCTTTGCTTTTCTTTCTATATTATTTCTCAAAAACTACACTATGAGATGGTTTATTGGTGACAATATTGCAACAATTATTGGTTCAGTAAACAATGTTTATTAGCTGAGTTTTAGTTGTCAGGGCATAGCTCTCTATTCTGGCTCTGCTTATGATTCACTGATCCTAGAGGAGTCACCGATATAATAGACTCAAACCAAATGATAAACTAAAACAGAATGAACTCAGCAACTTCTAAGTTAACTTCCTGCAGTCCTAGTCCCAGTATGTGTGTTAATCTCTTACTTTCTGAGATGCTCGTGTTCCTTCAGGAAGATTTCGGTCCTTCTGTTATTCACCCCTGAGCCGCTCTTGTAAGACCTGAGAAAGAGCACGAAAGCGACAGAATCAAATCCAGCAACATGTCATAAGCAGCAGGCTAACGGACATCAATATAAAGCAAAATCATATTATATACATACAAAGAGTCAGCAGCAATACTAATGGGTCTGAGATCCTGTATTAAATGAAAGTGCTATGCTAATGCTAACCTGCAGGTGTCTGCCATTATAACATCCGCTAATTAGCACTTAACACACCAAAGTACAGCTGAGGCTTTTAGCCATGTCATTAGTTTTGCAGGTGTTTAGTCAACAACTGAACAAACTAATGGTGACAAGTCAGGGGAAAGTCAACAGGATTCATCCTCTGGGAACCGTGAATATCGGAATATTTCAAATGAACATATCAAATGTCAAATATATCAAAAATATTAAATTGAACAAATTGAGGGCTCAATAAACAGAAACAACAAAGCAAATACAGCTGTCAGTTAACACATAAATACAAAAAACAATGCAAATAATGTATTTATACCAAATATTATTGGTCAGTAATAAATGTGGGGGGCAACAATGCAAAATAGTCTTTTTAGGTGCAAAAATTAGTCAATCAACAGAAAAACAATATGGCAACAGTTTATAATACTGAAATTCTAATGCTTCGGTTTCTTGGATGTAATATCTGAGCCTTCACAGTTTTTTGATATTTGATTGACTAAAAGACAAATCTATTAATGAAAAAATAATCATTAGGTTCAGCCCTTTTACTAGTGAAAATATAAAATATAAAATATCACTCAAACAAAAAGAGACATTTCCACTTTTCATAATGGATATCATAATATCACAAAAAATTAACATTTCTAATAAAAACTATGGTTATCAATTGAAATTTTCACAATCAAAATTGAACAGCGTTTGTATTTATTTTATTACAGTTTTGTTTCCTACAAATATGTATGAATTTCCCATAAGATCAGTTTCTGTTTGGTGGTGCAGTACTATTTAACTTCTTCATGAAAACCTAAAGCAGCACCAAATCCTCCATAATCATGTTTAAGCAGCTTTGCACTTGGCTAACAGAAGAAGTCGCCACCAAAAACAAGTTTCTACCAGCATTTGCTTGTTCAGTCTGTTGGAGATGGTTCATTCTCTCCTATTAACTGATGCCTGGATGCTGATTATGTACTTCCTGTGTTAAGGCTTTTAAGTGATTAGCTCTACTTAACCCATAACTTTGTTCTTTGTTTCTTATTTACACCACCCCCTCCATACTTGGCCTGATCATCAATTCATCGTCCATTATCTCCTCTGCTGTCCCTCTCCTTTTCTCCACATCTCTCGTTGTTTGGGACTAATTAGAATTCACTTTCATCACTGTTGTAATCAGTCAGCATCAACTCAGGGCAACGTCTCTCTCCCACTCTCTCTCTCTCCTCCCCTGATAGGGCATTTCTCTGTATCAGGGAAGCCAGATGTAACCACTCTCCCTCAGCTTTGGCTGAATGAAAGCCTTGTGGTTTGATTTACTGTAGAAGGCACTTAGGAAAGAAATCCCCAGAGAAAGACAGAGATACAGCGAGAGAGAGAAAGCGAGGGGATTGGGAGGGTGGTGTGAGAGGGGAGGGAGGTGCCTCTTATTAGAGGATGAAACAAGACAGAAGTGAGAGACTACTAACGGGAGGGGATTTCAGTAACAAACTGAACAGTTCTGCCCCCTAGTTGTTAAGGGTAAAAGCAAAAGTCCACACAGGAGACAGACGAAGCAAGAATAAGCAAAACATAAGAAAGGACAGTATGATGAAAATGTAAAAAGTTGCAAAAAGAAAAGCGGGGATGAAAAGAATTAAAGTGGTATCTATGTTTGGCCATTATGCACTGAGAGTCCCTGAATCTTTTCAAAACATTATGTCTATAGATGGTAAAAGAGCAAAATTCTGTGCATTTAGAAATAATCTTTTTGAAATGATTGAGAATTATCTTACAAAATTTGGCACAAAATGGTGAACCACAACCTTTCCTAATTAATGAGAAGCAACATTGCACAGACTGAGAGACTGAGTAAAAAACAGAGGATTCTGTGACAAGGTGCTTACTCAATGTCTCTGTGAACTGAACCCAAGAGGTCCTCTCGCTCTCGCAGGCTGAAGAAGTTGCTTTTGGTTTTCTGGAACTCGTGAGTGTAGTCCTAAAAGATAAAACATAATAAACTACAGAAATAACAGGTTGGGAATTCACAAAGCCAAAATGTACAACAAATTCGCAAATGTTTTGACTTCAAAATATGAATGACTTTGAGTTAATTGAGTTAAAATATCTTTCATCATACAAAAAAAAGCAACAAAGCCAAGTAATTATATTTACCTGTAAAATGTCTCTGTGTCTCTGTAAAGTGTGCATCTGTGCTGCATTATGTGAAGTTCCTGGAGCGTTTGTGCACTCTGCCATTTTGTCATTGACTGCTGTGAGCTACAAAAAAAAAAAACATACTCCATGACACATCCTGGCATTTAAATACCACAGTAAAATTTATTTCAAAGCAAACAGACATTTATTATAATAAGCATAAACTAACATATGTTCTCTGTGTATAGACAAACATAAAAAAAGGATAAAAGCTTTGTCAGCTGCTCCCTTTTTTCGGACAACAGCCAAATTCTCTTTAGTATTTCCTGCATCCCATAGACTCCTCCACATGGGCTTGAGTCTCCATCAATGGTTACTGAAGGGCACCCTTAAAGCCCTTCCACTGTAGTTACTTGGTACAACATATATGGGTTATTTGACTTACCTTAGCCAAGAGCTGCTCCAGCTCAGTAGTCATGGCCACAAGCATATTGTCTTGTGACAAGCCAACTGAATCAGACCTAGTATAAGAATGAAAGAAAAAAAAAGGATTACATTTTGTTGTCACTACTATTAAGACAGTTAAATGTCAGTAATATAAAATTACTGACTGATGCAGGACAATTAGACACAAAGAATTTTGTATTTTATATTTTGTATTTTAATATTCTACATTGTAAGATGATAAACATATTGTAACACAGTGGTCAGTGTCAAATGTGTTCATGGTATTCTGTTTTCAGTTCAAAGCTAACCAATAATTTGGTAACCATTATAAATGCAGAGGGCATTTTAATTGTGCAAGTGTGATAAATAAAAAACAGTAGGTATTGTGCTCATGGGCTTTACTTTGGGTTACTTTGTGGGTGGAGCAGCACAAAGTACAAACAGGCTGGGTCAAAGTGAATACTGCAGAGCAGGAAATTCTGGCACAACCTTACCTACAGCCATTCTGAATGAATAAGGGACACAGAGCAGCTGCAATCTAATGTCTTAAACATAACCAGAAAGAATCCTGTGTTATTATGAACCAGTGTGATGTGTGTAAGGGTGTGTGTGTGTGTTTAGACATGACTTAATGAAGGTAAACAGAGTGAATGGGTGGATGTACATAAAGTGTTTCTTAAATCTGAGACTGATTACTTAGTGTGATTGTGCTGATGAAATGACCAGACCGAGTGATTTTGTGCCAGAACCAGATACAGTATGGAGTCATGATTTTTTTCTATGTCAAAGCCAAGTCTAAAATACACTTTCCACCAAAATACCAACAACTTGATTTGTGTTGCCTCATATGAGTGAACTTCCTCCATTGTGCACTGTGCTCTGTGCCATAATCCCAAATAAATGATGAGTACATTTCAAAATGAGCACTTATAAAAACAGGGTCTTAAATATAAGTTTCTCTGTTACTTAGATTCTGTAAAACATTTACAATTTGGTGTAAATGTATTTTGTTAAATACAGAAGCATGTGTTGATTTTATTAACAGGTTAAATAAATAAAGGATAGTTTTTCCTTATTCTTAAATCACAAAAAAATAAGTCTGTACATTTCACTCCAGCTCATAAAGGCATGTGATTCTACATCTTAACTCTACCTGTTATCATACTGTTAAAGTGACATGTGTGCAGCTGACCTGGTGTCTCTGGTTCGCTGGTCCCGGCTGCTGCTGCTGCTGTAGCTGGTGCAGAGTTTACTGAAGGAGACCAGCTTGAGGTCCAGCTCATTCTCCAGCTGTCTGGCCTGTTTACGCAAATCTGAGCGAAGAAACGAGAGGCGGGTTAAAAACATCAAGACCAGATAGAAGGCATAGCATAGAAATATTAACAAATATCACATCATATAAACCTACATATAGCAACAGAACTGACAAATGGAGATTTGGCATTCAAGCCAAGCATGGCATGTTTTTTATAAATAGCAAACAAGACATAGACCCGGATATTTAGACCAGATACACTATCATTTTTAAATTATAGTAATTATACCTATATATTATTTCCACACTGTGCTACTGCACTTTTACTTAGTAGAGTACATCATCTCCCTCTGGAGTGATATATACCACCATAAAGGGACTAAACCCACGACACTGAGAGCCGAACTACTACAGAGAAACTAATAACAACCACAAAGACACAAAACAACTATGAAGATCCTCTGAACAGTCGCTAACACTTTATAACTTTTTACGTTTCACGCCAACAAGCTAACAGGTTAGCTTAGCACCAGCTAAAGACTTCTGCTCCCGGCGGATTTAAAGTTTATTAACCGTAACGTATCACGAAACATGTCAAATATATTCGCCCTGATTCTGTACATTACTATAAAACATGTACATGCAGACATTTATTTTGTTTTAGATGCTGTAACAAAGTTTACCTTCCCAATAGTTGCTGCTGGTTGCCATGTTTATTGTTGACATGTCATCATCAGCCGTCAAGAAGAAACAACTGTCGTAATTCTCATATAAATCACAGCGGCCTCTACTGGTTTCCGACTTTTTATATTTTACTAAAGTAAATGTCCTAAAA
>OMLM01010410.1:13257-24885 GCA_900302695.1 Helostoma temminkii | reverse complement strand
AAGTAAGAGAGCAGCTGTACGTGACCCTCCCTTCTACTCTGGCTGCATTGAACAATAAACATTTAGGAATGGCTTACTGAGGTCAGCACATTGTCCAGACTCTCTGTCTGCATGTGTGTATGTGTTTGCGTTCATGTGTGTGCATGCCCGTGTAATTCCCCAACTGAGTGTACAACACAGAGAAGGAGGCACGTGGACATATTGAAAATCATATCATAGCAAAAACATTTTTGTGAGCACATTCCTCGTCAAAGTGGATTTGTTCAGCGACAATGTGAGTGAGAACAGATATATGTATATATATGTCCGTGTGTGTGTCTGCGTGCGTGCGTGTGTGTGTTTCTGCTGATGATAGCAGCAGCAGCTCAGACGTGACAATGGGATGAGCAAACTCAGCAGGCCAATGTGAAGAGCCCACAGTGACCGTATAGCCGACTCTCACATGGGCACACATACAGATGTCATACACACACATACACACGCAGCAAAACCTCAGTTCCTCCTATGCATGTTTAACAGAAACTAAAACCATCTGCAGCTGACCAACTTGCAACACGTGTGGTGTCTCTTGCAGAGTCACTACAGACACACAGCCTAGTTATAAACTAACACCACCTTCTAAGCCAGAGAAACACTCTGCAGGTGATTTATGATCAACATATGAACTTAAATAATGTCTGTTCTTGAATGAAATAGCAGTCACAGTCAGGCGAACCCATCACCAAAGCCCCAGTACAGTAACAGAAATGAATCTTATTTCTACTCCAGCTACGCACACCAAGAGAAATCAAATAAATATTAGAAATATTAGGTTTTGCAGTAAATGTCGACTGCCTCTAGAGTGCAACATTTCCACATTAACCTTGAATTTTCAGATCGATTACGATAATTAATTAAGTAACCCATCACACTCTTAAGAACCGCTGGAGCTTTAGTTAGTGCAGAGTCATATGTGAAACTGTTTTAGCTGTTGAAGACTTTCTATGGCTCCTTGACCTTATTCATGGAACATGAAATCACCATATATTATATTATATTACATTACATATACTGTATATTTAGGCAGGCCTTTGTCTTAAAGGGTCCGTTGTGTGGCTGCTGGTAACTGCAGGTACAGTTGCCACTGTAGAGCTCTGTGGATACGCGTGTGTGACTGAGCTCTTCATTGAGTCGTGCAGGGACTTTACATGCATCAGTAGAAAGAGTGACAGAAATAGGATTAAAACCTCACAGGGTTGTTTCCATTCTGCTTTCTCCTTGGCTTCTCCACAATGATCTGATGATGTTTACAGTCGGGGCTCCTCCCATCATCAAACAACAGCTGTAAATGTAAAGTCTTAAGGATAAAACACAACATTTGGGATTAATCAAGCTTATATTTTGTGTGTGGGGGGTGTACCTTACTGTACAATTACAACCCTTAATACATTTCTGTGGTGGAAGAAGTGTTAAGTAGCAATAACACAATACAATAAACACATTACAAGTCTTTAAAAAGATCAAAAGTACTTCAAGTATGAAATTATGCTAAACTGGTTTTCTCAGTGTCGCTGGATCATGTTTAAAGCTACATAAGAGAATTACTCACTCACTTACAGTTAAAGTATCAAATGCTCCACTTAGAGTAACAGTCATGCATTCGAAGTCCTACAAATGTCATTAACAAAATGTACTGCTTAGTGTCCAAAGTACTGTTTGCACTGATATTCATGCATCTGTGTGTAAACAGCATTTAAAGAAGCAAGTTTATATATTTAGTGTCATTCAGTGGGGCCCAACCCTTAGGTACTACGAGTCACAAGATGACAGGTACTGCTGCAAATTGTCTAGTCTTTATTTTTCTGAAATATATATATTTATATTTTACTTGCCACAACCAGACACTGCTGTTTTGTGAAGAGGGTTGGGAACCTCAGGGTTAATGTGCAGCATGAGTCTGTTAATGTGTTGAATTAGACCTGGGCCTGCTTGAATGTGCTAAAAGTACTTCTCAAAGTAATTTAACTGATCACAGTAGCTTCTTCACACCTGTATGTTAAACTATGGGAAGACACATTTTTTTATTTTGTGTGTGAATTTTTAATCAGTATGGGAAATAGTATAAAAATAAAAAACAATAATTTCCTCTGAATTGAAGCGGAGTTGCAGTAGCATAACATGTGAACTACAAGATTGTACTTAGACGAACTGAAGTGTATTTGGGCTACTTGACTAAATGTGGGTACTGACTTACACACATAATACAGGACAGTAACTATTAAGTCTGTTTTATTTCATTTTTATTATTAAGGCGAATAAAGTCTATGTGACGTTACAATTTACCACAAAACCTTATTTGTTTATGCGCAGGTCTGATGGAAACATTGAGCTGAGTTGTGTTTTGTCTGGCGCCCTCAAACGAAGACATATGTCTGAAATCAGGGGTGTTATTGTGACTTAATCGCCTGTTTGTTCGTCTTGATTCGTGCGCGCATTCGTCGGCTGTAGCGCAGTTTGTGCGCAGAAGCACCAGCCGCTCGGCACAGGCCACTGCTGAGGGCTTCCGCTGAGACGCTCCCCCTCCTTGACAGCAACGGCCATCTGCCGCCTCTTTTTCAGTCTCAAGTCCAGCAGATTATTTCCGACAGTCTTTAGCTTCACTTGACACAGTCGGAATAGCGCCTCAGAGACCAGCTGCGCAGAAAGGCTGTGGAAAACAGCCCGCTCTCCGCATATTGCGCTCAGCCAACGAGAGCCGGGGCCGTTTGCATGCAACTCATTTGCGGAGACAGACTGCAGGCTCATAAAGACCTAGCGGATTTGAATTAAGCACCGGATAACAGACAGCAACTGTGCATCCTTCAGCGAAGGAGGGAGGGAGAGAGGGAGGCAACTGTTTTGTATCTTGGAAGCCCTGGGTTAGGAGAGGGGGAGGAGGAGCGGAGAATGAGCTATTCTTGTACCAGCAGAGGCAACAGCCAGGACCCATCAAGCGCTAAGAAGCCTGTCGGTGATAATCCAGGCAGAGACACCGGAGGCACCGACAGCGGCAGTAACGGAAGCCCTAAGCAAACGGCGGCGATGAAAGTGAAGAAAGGATGCAACTCGACCGACGTGGGGGTCCCGGTGACCACGGAAGAGGAGCTGCTCTCCAGCGCAGTGATCACTCCGGAGGATGTTCTGGGCTTGCAGAAGATCACAGAGAGTAAGTTTACTGCTGCTGAGCGAGAAGGGAACACAAAGCTGCTGAAATGTGACAGCTCCACGTATCACGTCGTTAACCTGTCTATTCATTTATATAATCCCAATAGGCCCCACTCAAGCGATAATACATATTTCTGAGCTGTCTCTCTGAGAATGATGTGCATGAAACCTTCTGTGTTGGCTTCTTAGTAGCCCTGTGACCTGCAGAGGAGGTGTCAGCCTCCCAGTGTTGAGTGGAAGTTAAGTTTAGCACAGAGTGATGGAAGGTGGGTGAGTGATGTTTGACTAGTGTGGTGCTTAAACACACCATGTGTGCAGAAAGGAGAAGTGCTGCCAAGGCTTGATGAGGCAGCAGAGTAACTCCTTCAGTGTTAGTTGCTGAACATTTAAGACTTTATCCTCTTCAATAAAATCACCTCTTGAGTAGCATGTCTTCACTGCAGGATGATTATTTAACTAGATTTAACGAGTGAGTTGCCGGGGTGACTGAGGCGCTTGACCTTCTCACATCCAGGTTTTACGTTTGGGTGCATTTGTAATTCATGACTTCATTGTGTTTTGGTATTTAAACACACATCTAAGTTACTAATATGTAAAATGCCTCTTACAACTCAGTGGTGATGTTTTCTCGCTGGAGTTTAAGGGTTCGTTCTGCAGTGAGGTAGGCTGTAGTGCAAGATAATGTAAATACAAAAACACGTAAGTGGAGAAGGACAACGAGCGGTGGCCACAAATGGGAAGAAGCAGTAGCGACACAAGTAAAAATATTACAAACTAAGTTTTAAGTATTTGCAGGTTACAGATCCAAAGACACCGACATTTCTGTTTCACACATAATGTTTCTGTTTCACACATAATGTTTAGAGACTGAACACAGTCGTAAAGCTGCTCAACAACAGACAAACAAAATACTCTGATATATATTTTCAGGGTGAAACTCTACTGCTTGTGACATTTCGATTACCATATTTGCTGTTCGGCAAAGCTTGAAATAGCAAAAATGTCCTCTGCATATTCTTAATGTCACAATGAAAGAGCTGCTGAATAGCCTGTTGCTTAATGCACTTTTTAATTATGTCACACCTCTAAATCTCAAACAAGCCTCTTATGCAGAAACACAGGGAGTTATATCAGCCGGGAAGCTCTTGTATGCACACCTACATTTATCAGCATCTCAGGTCTTAAAACAGCAGTTGGCTAACAGGTGGCCTGCAGGGCATTTGACTATTTTAAGGCTAGAATAATACCGTACTTGCACAACGCAGTTACATTACCCACAGTGATACAGCACACGAAAAGTGTGATAACATGCAAATAGTCTCATTGTTGCTCACTGTTTTTTAAAAAGGCGTTGAGACATTTTAAAGTAGCAGCATGAATTCAAGATTTTCTTCATTTCCACATGTACTGATGCTCGTGTAGCTTTCTGTAACGTCCCGTCAACGTGTTTCCTCCTTTTCCTACAACAATAGTCATTTAAATCACGACAGAGCGATTTGTGTTTGATATTTCTTTCCCACTTGTGACAAGTTGACAAAGCGCTGGTGGGGACATCCTTTGGCTCAGCCTGGGTTCTGTCTGCTACTGATCGCTGAGTCCATGAACACACAGTACACCTGTGTGAGTGTCTCTGTGTGTGTGTGTGTGTGTCATCCTCATGAGTCCAGCTGCACAGTGACACACACGTGGGACACTGTCATAGCGGTGTCTCCCACACTGGACCCTATCATGATCTTGGAAACTCTCACTTTCCTATCTCGCAGCGTCATCGCTAAAGGCAAGAGGAGGCATGTGTGAATCACCACAGCAACATGGATACACGCTTGAATCACTACGGCAACATGAAGCATCTCCCCTAGGTTACAGCCAGCGGAGTGTGTATCTCTGTTCTCCCACACATTTTCTCCTCTACTTTCCTTCTTTCTTTTTCTCCCCTGATTCCAATGACATGGAGAGAAATAGATATGTGTACATGGACGTTCACGCCAGGAAACAAACCGTATGTTGTTTTGTGAGTGTGCTGCACGTTCTGCAGTGACTGTAGCATGATACACTATGTACAATACTCAGCAGAGTTCAGATAGACCTGACATTAGTTAAAGTTAAAAGTTAACCTGTTTGTTGTGTCAGTACCATGCCAGAAAAGTCACTCTTAAAATTTTAAAAAGAATAGTTTAAATTGTCAAGAGAAATGCCAAAGACTAGCGTGTTCCATCTTCTATAACTTAAGCAGTAGTTGCGTATTGAGAAATGGAATATAATAAGATCATTTTAATGCTTGCTGTTACAGCAATAACATCAGGTCTAATTACTGTTGTTCACTTTAACACGCCAAAGCAAAGCTCCAGGTATAAATGAAAAGCTAACGCTACCTGCGTGACAACACTGGTGTGGCTCTCCTTGATTTTAAAACTGTCCTCATTTCTACCACATGTTCCCATGACTCTCTAGTCATCAACAGTTGAATTCAAATTAGTAAGGCAGAGACAGTCCTCTACACCTGCACACCTGCATCTGACATCAAAGTTCAAGCTGCTTAGAAATTGTTATAAATGTCTGTTTTATACCTCATGCACTCAATTGCACTTTTGTCTTTCTAACTGAAGTTTAGATTAAAAAAATAAAAGCTGACTTTGGCAGAGATGATTTACTTGTTGTTTTTGAATAATACATTTTCATATTTTTTGGCTTTTTGGCTTTTAATTATTATATTACTAGGTGTTACAGTGATAAATAGGAATCTCTCACCGTGTTATTCACATTGTTACTCAATTTTTTTAAACTGACAATCACTTTGAGCACCGTCTTGCTGAAGCGTGCAGCCATTTGTGTAAGAACACGATTCGATTCAAATCTTTACTTGCAGATTACAATCACTGCTACAAAATAAATGCAGCTAATGTTTAACATGTTCACTGCCTTAATTTAGCATGCTAGCATTTGCAAATTGACACTACACGCAGCTGAGGCTGGTGGGAATGTGAATGAAAGTTTCTCAGGACGTGACCTGATGATGGCGCTAGAAGAAAACTGAAGGATTGAGAATTTCACGAAAACAGATTTTGTGATGTCCTTAGACAAAAATTTTAAATGAAAGTGAAGTGAAGGCGTGTGTGATTTGATGAAGCGATAGTCAAGGTGACGGTTAGGGATGAATGAGATCACAACATTTTAATATGTGATCATTTAGCCAGTGAAGTATAAAGAGTTCAAACCACCATCCTTTCTATAAGCTAAGTGACTTAATTACCCTTTAAATTAAGTACATCAGAAAATGAATACAGTGTCATTTGTACTTACAAAACTAGCCCTCCATGTCCTTTCATTCATTTATTTAACTCCCACGAAGTAGAGGAGGAGGCTGGAGCTGATCCTCACTGACATTAGTCAAGTGGTAGAGTACAGTATACCCAGGACAGGTTACACACACAATTTATGATGTTAACAGGATTCATCCTCTGGGGATCATGAATTTCAGTACAAATTGCTCCTGAACGAGTTGAGACATTTGTGGTGACAAAGGATGAAACCACATTGTTATTTCGGCTAATTTAGTTTAACGTGAACATGTTGACTGATCGAACACTGGTCTGCAGGATGCTTTAGACATCTTCGATGCACACACTTTGTCCTGGCTCACAAACTACAGTTATCAGAAAGTTGTCAAGTAACGATTACATATTTTCCTTCTGTAATTTGAAATTTTTTAGTGAATGTTGCAATTGCAGTAAAAGGAGAGTCATTTCACAATTGAGAATTGCAAACACTACATTAGTCTCATCAGTTTTCATCTGTACATCTTCCCTGCACCCTTGCTGCTTTAACCCTGCCCCCTCTCTACAGTGATTAGTTGGATTTGCCTTCATACAAGAAAGTAAACCGGATTAGTCCAAGTGAGCTGTGTTGGGCTTGAGTGCCTTCCTCCTGCAAATGAGCGAATAGATCCTTCTTTAGACCCTCCTCTAGATTCAATAAGCAGAAATCAGCTTTGTTTGTCTATGACACTACCAGTTTAGTATTTTTTCTGAAATTGATGTGTATTGAATTGATTGAGGCCTCCATGTCATAGAGGTGAAAGACCCAGGAGTATAGGCGCTGGCTGTACTGTATATGGTAGAGAAGCACTCACAGAGCTGAAGTGAAGCCTGCAACTGAAACTAATCTGATAGTGGTGGCTGTTAATCTCTGTACTAAAACACAAACACACAGTGGTCTTCTTCTATGAAACCCAGACCTTGTGTCTCTTACCTTTACCTCTGAGGCCTGTTTGCACAAGTGTTCACTGCCCTCTTAACTAATCAAACTTTTTGTGAGTTCAGGGCTGCTCTGCCTGTGTGCAGGTTTCACTCAATGTGAAAATTAACAGCCTCGTAGCAGCTTCCAGTAGTGTTACATATTAGCATGCTAACTTTGTTAGCATTACGTATAGGGAAGTGTGCCAGAACACAAAGTGCAGCTGCGACTTGTGGGAACGTTGCAGGTACTTCATATCATAATAACTCAAAATGTAGGAAATGTCAAGTGATTGTTTTTTCAATTTTTTTAAATAAAATTTTCACCACAGATCTGGTCCTTAGCAGAAATAACAAAGCTATGTTTTAAGATGCAGTTGTATACTAAAAATGTCCTCCCAAAGAAAAATGACAGCAAAGTGAAAGTGGTCCATGGAGATTATCAGTCTCTACGATTTCATAGAGGAGAATGCCGGAAAGCTATAATAAGTAAAGTCTCTATAGACAATGTTCCAGAAGACTAAGGAATATAAATTAACTGGGGGAACTGATTACTCATTGAAGAACAGGTGAGATACCTGTGGGAGTCAGAGCTGCATGATCAGGTAGTACAAAGCGACGTAAGAAAAGGGAAGGAGTGCGAGGACATCTAGTGGCAGGGAGTAGAAATGAAAACCAGAAAACAGGAAAAACTGAACTGACGCACAACTGTGACATTAATCATAGACTATGTAGTTTTCTCATGTCCTTTACACTAAGCAAACTCTTTTAAGTTCGCTGCAACGTATGCTTGAATAAGTGAATACATCGCTGTTCACACGACTTGTCTTCTCAGGTCAACGCGTAATTAGCCCTACCATCAAGGCAAGGTCATCAGTTTAAGAGCAATTTATTTTTTTATAACAGTTATCACATCATTATAGTTTATATGGCTTTGGCAGCCTTTCAGTGACACTTTAACCAGACACATTTTGTGCAACACAACAGGACAGACGACAGATCTTTCACTAGTGAAAGGAGGGCTGCTGCAAGACATTACATTCAGTGACAGTGATGATTGGTTTTATTCAATATTAGTTTGATCAAGTCAAACTAATATTGTTTCACTTGTGGAGCAACACAGACAGATTTTTACCTCAAAGACATTTTCTGAAATCAATTATTCACACCGTGTAGGACTGTATTTGATCCAGTCTTCTTTCTTCATGGTTCTATTGAAGCAAACCATGGAACAGTACAACGAGTTTTCCATTAGGGATTGTTGGTGGCTGCCAAATTATGCCAACAATGATCATTTTGATTATTTTTGTTCACAATTTTTATACGTATTTAGTGTAACAATACTTTAAATGCATGCAAACAGTATTTACTATTTTCCATGGAAAGTATGATTTAAATTAACTGGTTTAAAATGATTTTCACTGGGATTTATGTCCCCATGCATCCAGACATTGTATCTTCTGCTGACAGAAGGATTTGAAACAGAAACATAAGACAAATAATGTTTTTATGTGATGACAACACATCAAAAAGCTCAGAAGCTCAGAAAATGCTTCAAGTAAATAAAGGAGATAGTAAGAAAATGGAAATGAGCTGCAAATTTAGCACTGTTGTTGTCAACTTGTTGCAATTTGTTGGTGTTAAATAGTATTTTTTTATCAGTCTTGATTCAAAACTTGGTTATGATTGATTATTCCCTAGTTCCACATTGTGTGAAATAAATAATATGAGTGTAAGAAAATATCAAATATACTAATATTATATTTTGTGATACTGTATTAATTCTCAAAAACACTTGATTTTTTATTAACAGTTTACATTTTAAGAGTTGTGGCAGATAGTGGTACATTTTGCACAGTTTGAAGTACACAAATATTCTAATTGCGTTATAAAACTCTTACTGAATAAGATGGTGTATTCTTTAGACTGCAACAGTTTTCCCAAGATATGATTTAAAAAACTGTAATATAATAATAAACACAGACCTATAACATACAGTATGAGCCAATCATCATAATCAAACTACCAGTAACTCCCTTGACACTTGCAAACCAGGGACCCACCAGTCTGCAGTTCAAGTGAGACAGACTGAAGAAGATCCCATTATCAGTGTCAGCTGTAATTTTCATCAGTGTGCATGTTGTGTTTAAGCCTCCAGTATAGTTTCATGTGCCACTGATAATAAACCCTCATACTAGAAGGTTCCTGAGAGCTGTCCTGTCCTAACATTATCTGGGTGAACTACTAAAATGAGCTCAGAACTGTTTATTTTGGCTGAATCTAGGTCATATGATGCGGTATCTTTTGGACAGTGGGCCTGACCCATTCTGGTTGTATTTTAGCGATTTCTGCCACATTTGTAGTGACTAAACAGGAAGATGATCAGATGAAAGATAACACACACACACAAAAACACTTGAAAGCACTGAAGAAAATGCATAACTATAGTTCGATACCAGACGTATGTTTTTATAGTCATCTACTGAAGCACAAAAGTTTCTAAACTCAGTGTTTAGCAGGATTTCTAAAACAACTGATGTGGAGTCCAGTCATGGTCCTTTGAACTACTTAAAATCTGAGGTGAAAAACTATATCAGATACATATGGGTATGCTGCATATGTCTTAAAACATGCCTGGAGTTGATCTTCAATGGGACATGGTCCTATTTAATTATGTAACTGCACGTACAAGCAGGTCTTGGGTGTATGGAGAATGAAGGCATGTTTAGGCCTCCAGGGCACCTGAACCAAAACACCAAAACTACAAGTAAACAAAAGGTGAAATCATGCTCCAAATACCTGTGTCTACTCCACTTTTAAAGTCACTGTATGTTTTTATAGTTGTGTTTGGTTTATATCAGCAGAAACTTAATAAAGCTCTGATGCGTCTGTAGAAAAACACTAAGAGTGACCCTTAACCATGAAATGTTGTGTTGAACAGGTGAAGGATTTCCAGATATGTGCATCTGGTCAAAAACTTTCCTTAGTCGTGAATCTCTAAGATACAATGTAAATAAAGTGAGTTAAAGGGATCAACGGGACGCAGGACATTTAGTTTCTGCCAAAGTACTTAGTAATATGTGGCAGTTATCAAATATCGTATAAGTAGGTTGATCCATTTGCTCAGTGAGGAGGTTTCTGAAGCTGCAGAATATTTTAAAAATTCACTGATGTTGAAATTTGGAGAAGTGGTTTGCAGACGTTTCCTGTTTTCAGCAGCGGTTGACTCACACTCCCAGCTCAGCTTTGACTGTTAATAGCCTATTTAGTGTGCTGAATAATTCAGTTTTGACTGCAATGACAATGCAGACACAATCCAGACACACACACACAGGCCCGCACACACACATGAAGAATCATCTGAGGATATCTGATAGAAGCCACCAACAGACTCCAATTCATCACTGTGACAGTCAGCTTTCCTTCTTTGGCTGTGATCGTACGTGTGTGTGTGATCTGAGGTGACAGACTGCATTTAATTTACTACAAACACTTCAGGTTTTGTGACACTAAGTAGGCACACACACAGATGCACATGTGACAGACTCACTGGGCTGCATACAAAAACCAGTTGTACAAACACGTTGGCTCTTAAATAGCACATACAAGAGATTTAAGAGTATTTGTGGAATTCAGTAATTTTATTGTACTTGATTTTGTTTTTGTTTTTTTTTATAAATGAAATTCTCTAGTTGAGAGGTATGAATCAGTAACAGTAAGACTGCCTTTCTCCACAGGGGAAAACATGCAGTTTTCATGTTGGGTTTATGAAAATTATTTTGTAGTTTAAGTTAAATTGATATGGATATTTTAATTAATTCAAAACAGTACAGTCCAAGCTTTATTATAAATTAATATTCCACTCTTTGCATCATCATGGCTTACCATTTAATGGATTTTTATAACATATTTTTTTCAATTAATGTGACGTGATCATAGGTTGGAATATCTCTTAAATAAGAATCTCTTAAATCTATTGTTGTTGCTTTTACTACCTCACAAATTCATCTAAATGTGATTTAGAAACATGTTTCAGCAGCTAACTTTGTGTAGCCTAAACCAGGGGTTCACAGTGCTGACCCCTTAAATACCCCTGGTGGTTTTCCCAACTACCCAACTGCCCTACTAAATACTGATTACCTAGATCAGGGGTGCTCAGTCAATCAGAAACTGGAAGATAACATCTCAGATGAGGGTAGTGTGGGAGAAAACA
>OMLM01010410.1:0-13237 GCA_900302695.1 Helostoma temminkii | reverse complement strand
GGTTGGAATAATCTCTTAAATCTATTGTTGTTGCTTTTACTACCTCACAAATTCATCTAAATGTGATTTAGAAACTGGTGGTTTTCCCAACTACCCAACTACCCAACTGCCCTACTAAATACTGATTACCTAGATCAGGGGTGCTCAGTCAATCAGAAACTGGAAGATAACATCTCAGATGAGGGTAGTGTGGGAGAAAACAAAGCAAATTGGTATATTCCAGCTTCTGGTTGAACACACCCGATTTGGGTAATTAGTGATAAGTTGGACAGGAATAGTTGGAAAACAAGTAGAGTAGGGGTTTTTGAGGACCAGGATTAAAAACCCCAGCCTTTAACCATACGTATATTTCTGGCACAATACTACTATTATCTTACTCAGATAAATTTGTGCTTTTGCTGTTGAAACTTTCCCACAAATTAAGTAAAACATACTGTGAAGCTTTAAATGACAATTTTAGAAGCAGGTGTTAACATTTGTGCAGTTAAGAGTTTGGTCTCACAGAGAAAAGTCAGACATCTTACACCAGGCCCATTGTCCTCATGGGAGTTCATTAGGAGGCTCAAAGGTAGCTATTAGCACTTGGTTAACAAAAGAATGAGGACAACACCAGCTGTGGCACAGTATATTATATCCTCTGCACACAGAAATACACATACATACACTACTGTTAATGGATCATCACTTTGCAGCACAGAAATTTTATGATATTAATTAAAATCGTGTTGCGTGTTTGTGATGGTCTTTTGCGTGTGTGCAGAGGCTGTATGAATCTTCAAGTGTTGTAAATAAGTAGCAGTAAATGAACCACACTTTGCTTAGATGATGTGTTTAGGGGAGCAAACCTCAGCATTCAGACTGACAGAGGAGCAAGGGCATCGCACCGTCACAACGAATCAGATCAGCTCTGTCAGGAACACTCTCCTCATACAGTAAAGGGAGTTGACAACAGGCTGTGACTTTGGGGTATCCTTACAAATGCATAAACATCAAAAAACATGCAGGGAGAATTGAGAATATTCCTACAGGAAGAGTTAATTGGAAATAAACACCTGAAAAAAACAGCAGAGCCAAAGTACAAGAAAGCTGATGTCTCTGCGCCCAGATCATCTTGAATCTTTCCAATTCAATATATTTCACACAGAAACACTATTGAATTAAGATGCACATTAATAAAATACTGATATCAAATAATTTTAGTCATTTTGGCTGCTCAAATGTGTAATAACTGCAGGTAGCAGAAACAACCTGTCACCATATCAACTTTGACTGGAAGCTGCTGGTTTGGTTGGGGTTGTCTATTCACTCTGCAACAGCTCAATTCAAGGTAAAATTATGGGTTAAAAATACAGATTTAAGCTTACAGTACTTGTTGATCTGAAGTCAGCATATTTGAATACATGGAATTTAAAAATCACAGGTTTAATTTTATTAGTTTTATATTAATACAACAGGACTGTGGTGGAGATATATCGTCCCTTTTTGACATTAATTGAACCAAATTTTCAAAAGTAAGGAGTGAAACACAATTAACACATTTAATTCTCTCCAGTTAATGCAAAGGCTAACTGAAGTCTCCAATCAATAGACATCCACAGATGCTTTGTATCTTCCACTGTCCCAGGCCTTCACTAACGTCACAGTTTTCCTGTTGTGGGGACTCCCTGCCTTTAATTTGCTCCTCGTGAGTGGAAATCATTCTTTACTTGAGAGGACCGGCGACAGGTGATTTGCTCAGCTAGCTGAGGATATTCGACATGCTAGATTTAAAAGCTCTTTGGTTGCCGTTGAACCATGAAATATTGCCCAATGTGTTTAGATTCATTTGTCTAAATTTGAGCACACAGGATGCTCCTGCATACATTTGCATAGATCTAGTTACTTTTGTTAGGAGTGATTTCACTGATAATTAGGGGCGGTGACATAAGCAGACGGTTGGCCTTCAGCCAACGTTAGGTCATCGGTGAGCAGTTGTCTGCTGTTGTAGTTTTTGCAATGTGTCCTGCATCTATTCAGACACCCATTGGCAGCTTTTCAGCAGTGAGAGAGGCCGCTGTGAATGGCTGTTCAGATTAGCAAATCACCGCTTGAGAAGAGAAATGGAACCCAGTAACATTTACAACTTCTTGGCGGATATATTCTCAATCAGAAGTAGCAATAAATCATCTCTGGTGCATGAGTTTGGTGTAAAAATAGTAAACAAAAGTTGCCAAGTGTTGCTTTGTTTATAGTTCATACATCTGCAGTGGCTTGTGTTTCCCTTTTTGAATGATGAATACAAAATACTGCCTTCTGGTGTAGAGAGTTATGTCCTTGTACTACTTTCTGGAACCAGACGAAGGCGACTTGAGGTGATGCAGCAGTTGTTCTGGACGCCTCTAGTTCTTTGATGTCATCTTCGTGTGTGACAACTCTTGCACACTCAACCCAGGACAAGACCTTGTTTGACAGATGATGTGCTGTTCCTTTTTTCCCCCTCACACTCTTTATGTTTAACAGAATGCTGGATGGAATGTATGTTAATTTATTTGGATGAAAACCAGACAGCACCCTCCAGTCCCAACAAAAATCTTTGTAAGAATACACAGTCACACCAGTCCCTAAATAAAATGTTTATTTATCATTATGTCAGAACTGAGGGTGACATGTGGACACAAGGAAACCGGCAAAACGAGACAAGTTTTAAGATTATAAGAATGTGAGGGTACACAGGAACCAGGATCAGGACGGGGGGTCTTGTCTGACACACAGGTGAAGAATCATATCTGATTTACAAAAGAGTAAGTACATAAACACAGAGTCAGGTTCAGGTCCAGAGAAATCATGTTTAGTAAGGTTTACAGATCAGGGCAGACAAAAAGAGTTATAGACTCAGCAGAGAGACAGGTCCAAGTAAACAGAGCCAGGGCTCAGTTCCACACAGTCCAGAATAATAGTCCACAATCAATAACTCCAAATCAGGTTCAAGTACAGGTCAGAAATAGTCAGAGCTAATAACTTACAGAGCTGAGTGGCAGAGCAGAGGTCAGGGCCCAAAAACAAAGCAGATCTACAGGCAAAAGGGTTGGGTCAGGAAGACTGGAGAGTAGCAACTGGAGAATAGGGCTGACAGTCTGGCAAGGGACAGAGAGCTGCAGACCTGCTTATATGTGGAGAGAACCAGTTGTAACCGATCAGGCTGATTAGAATGAGGCAGGTGAACAGGTGACCGTATATACGACCGTACACATTATTAGAAATGTACACAAAGTTAGATGCTTCCTTTTTCAGTTTAGGATTAGCAAAAACACAATAGGGGTTCGTGGTAGCATCTGGAAATGTTGTAATGTTGTTAGTGTGAAGCAGCTGGTGTCTGTGTGGTATGAAGAACAGCTGGTGGGTTCAGAGCCGCATCATTAGTGATTTATCTCTGTGTACCAGTAGACATCTGTTTTACTGCTGTGTTTGAGTGGCCATCATGAAATACAACAGAACATAATCAGCCAACATCAAATCAGAAGGAAAAACAGACGCTGAGCTGATATATGGACATTTTTTAATGATCTTTTCAACTCACAGTGTGGCTCCCTGCAGGGATCCAATTTCAAATCCCTAAAACATGTTATTCGTTCATTTTAGATTTGTGGCTGTTAGCGTAAGGTTAGTGAGCAGGCCTCAGTGGAGATGATGGAGAGATGTTACACCTGCCGATCAGTGGTATCAATTGGATCAGGCAGGAAGCAAGCAAGTGTTTGCTCTACTGGGGAAAGCTAATAAGCAGTGACACAGCCTGGTCAGGGCGGGAGGGATTAGAGGAACAAAAATAACTTGATTCTCTTTCTAAGTGTGTGTGTTTTGTATTTGTGAGGAAATGTTTTCGATTAAGATTGATGTCAGAAATTCATTCATTCAATTTTCAAAGGGAGATTTTCAATAATAATTTAATTAGATTCAAAAGAATACATTTTAAAATAACAATTTTAAATTTTACATTTGAATTATATTACTTGAAAATGCTTTTCTTGTTTTTAGTATAAATCTTGGGTTTGTGAATGTTTAGTGAATATTTTTGTTTAATTATCAGTACTATTATCCGCTTACTATTACCACTTTTAAATAACGCGCTTGCTTGTTATTGTGGTTTACGCTCAGTATTATTGTCTGTTCTAGGATTTGTTTGGGTGCTAAGTGTCTCTTGAGATTACAGCTTTCTACTGTTTTTTTTTTTGTTTGTTTGTTTTGCTTTGTTTTGTATTTGCTTTCAATAGCAACATTAGTAATATTACTATGATTATTATGTCTTTATTAATAAAGAAATCAAATGAACCTCTACCAGATATAGATATACCAGTATACCAGTTTCCTTATATTAAACATAATCTACGGATTTCTAAATACAAATAAGAAATATCTGATAGATTTAAAGTATTAAATTCTGTCCACTCACTTGAAACAAGATGTCACATTTTTCTCTGAAATTAGGTTTGATACACAGCCCAACTGCTTGCCAGTCACATTATATCATTTATTAATGTATAGTATTTTTTAAGAAATGTTTTTTTTCAAGTATTGTATATAATATCTAATTGCCTTTTGTCTTTCACTGTCTGTCTCTCTAAGATTATCTCTGCAGCCCGGACGAGAACATTTACAACATCGACTTCACCAGGTTTAAAATCAGAGACATGGAAACCGGCACAGTGCTGTTTGAAATCACAAAACCTCCCTCTACAGGCGAGTCTCTGAACTACTCTATGGATATGTTTCATTTCACCTTAATGTACCATTAAAATATTTGCAAAAGCTGAAGGTTGCACACTACACATTGACTTGCCAAAACATGTAAATCGCACATGATTATGTGTGAGTTAAGTATTATTTTCTAAATGTATTATTATTATTATTATTACCCCTCCTCGAACTGCCACCTTATTGTGGTGGCAGGGTTTTCGTGACCAAATGACCCTAGGAGCTATGTTGCTGGAGGCTTAAGCCCCTGGTGGGGTCTCCCAAGGCAAACAGGTCCTAGGCGACGGGCCAGACTAAGAGCAGTTCATAAACCCCCTTATGAATAAACTAAAATCAAGGCCCATTATCACCCGGATTGGCATCACAGGGGTCCCACCATGGAGCCAGGCATGGGGTTGGCGCCTGGTGGCCCGGGATCTTGCCCGTGGGACCCAACCGAGCTTAGCCCGTAGGTGCAACATTGGACCGACTTCCTGTAGGCCCACCACCTGCAGGAAGGAGCATAAGGGGCTAGTACATTGTGGAATGGGTGGCAGTCGTGGGGGGTGCCCCGACGACCTACAGATTTCTAAATATTGGGACATGGAATGTCACCTCGTTAGGTGGGAAGGAGCCTGAACTTGTGCTGGAGGTTGAGTGGTACCAGCTAGAGATACTAGGGCTTACTTTCACATACAGCCTGTTCTCTGGAACACAACTCCTTGAGAGAGGTTGGAATCTCTTCTACTCTGGAATTGCCCATGGTGAGAGGCAGCGGGTGGGGGTGGGCTTGCTTATAACTCCCCAGCGCAGATGCCATGTGTTGGAGTTTTCCCCAGTGTATGAGAGATTTGCTTCCCTGCGTCTTCGGGTAGGGGATAGGTCTCTCACTGTTATTTGTGCCTACGGGTCGAATAGCAGTGCAGAGTACCTGGCTTTCTTGGAGTCTCTAGAAGGGATACTGGACGGTGCTCCGACTGGGGACGCTGTCGTCCTACTGGGACATTTAAACACCCACATAGGCAACTACAGTGATACCTGGTGTTGTGTGATTATGAGGAACGGCCTTTCCTGATTTGAATCTGAGTGGGGTTTTGTTATTGGACTTCTGTACTAGGCACAGTTTGTCCATAGCAAACACCATATTCGAGGATAAGGGTGTCCACCACTGCACATGGCACAAGGACACCCTAGTTTGAAGGTCTATGATTGACTTTTTGGTCGTGTCATCTGACCTCTGACCATATGTCTTGGACACTCAGGTTAAAGAGGGGCTGAGCTGTCAACTGATCACCACCTGGCGGTGAGCTGAATCCAGTGGCACAGGAGGAAGCTGGATAGACTTGGCAGACCCAAACACATTGTGAGGGTCTGTTGGAACATCTTTTGGAACCCTCTGTCAGAGAAGTCTTTTGTCAGAGAGTTTAGAGACCTTGAGTCTGAGTGGACTATGTTCTCCACCTCCATTGTCAATGCGGCTGTTTGGAGCTGTGGAGTAAGGTCTCCTGGTGCCTGTCGTGGCAGCAACCCACAAACCAGACACAAGGGAAGCTGTCAAGCTGAAGAAGGAGCCTTATCAGGTCTGGTTGTCTTGTTGACTCCTGATGCAGCTGATGGGTGTCAGTGGGCCAAACGCACTGCAGCCAGAGCGGTCGCGGAGGCAAAACCTTGGATGAAGAAATTCTAACAAACCATCCTGCGCATCAGGAGAAGGAAGTTTTCCGCCAACACTGTCTACAGTGGAGGTGGGGAGCTGCTGACCTCGACTGGGGACATTGTAGGACGGTGGAAGGAATACTTTGAGGATCTCCTCAACCCCGTCTACACGCATTCTGTAGGAGGCAGAGGCCGGGGACTCAGAGGTTGATTCGGCCATCACCCTAACCAAAGTCACTGTAGTAGTCAGTAAGCTCCTTGGTGGCAAGGCACCAGGGGTGGATGAAATTCGCCATGAGTACCTTAAGTTTCTGGATCAATTGGTTGACACGCCTTTACAGCATTGTGTAGAGATCAGGGACAGTACCTCTGGACTGGCAGACTGGGTTTTGATTCCTATTTTTAAGTAGGGGGACCGGAGGGTGTGTTCCAACTATAGGGGGATCACACTCCTCAGCCTCACTGGGAGTGCTGGAGAGGAGAAGGCTGATAGTCGAACCTCAGATTTGAGAGGAACAATGCAGCTTTCTTCCAGGATTTGGTTAGCAAATGTGTGATAAAATATTTCTGTTGGTGGCTGGCTGCAGTTGCAGCATTTCAGATTTGTACGTGCGTTTGTGTTTGTTACGTTTTGCAATTTGTTTGTGTTTTTGCTTTTGCTTTTGTTTTCTGATTTGCAGCGTGTTTTGTTTGTGGTTCGACTTTTGTTTGCTTTTTGCAATTTGCAGTGCATTTCCTTTTTGTACGTGCTTTCACATTTGTACGTGCGTTGTCTCTGGGGCAACCATAGTACTGAGTCCACCATAGAAACCAAAAAAAAATGTCCACATCCTAAAAATATTTGATTCATGTTATTTTGGTCTCTTTCATACAAACTGATCCTCACTTTAGACAAAGCAGGAGAAAAGAGAGATATCGACCCAAACGCTGGCCGGTTTGTGCGTTACCAATTCACCCCAGCTTTTCTCCAACTGCGGCAAGTTGGAGCCACGTAAGTGAGAATATGTGTGAACATTTATTTATTTATATGGTGAATGATTGCTGCATCCTGTTTCTCATTGTCTTTGTTTTGCTGGGTGCTTATTTCTCTGTCTTACCCTTTACTTTCTGTCTTCATCCCGCCAGAGTTGAGTTCACAGTTGGAGACAGGCCAATAGAAAACTTCAGGATGATCGAGAGACATTATTTCAGGGATAAGCTGCTCAAGAGCTTTGACTTTGAGTTTGGCTTCTGCATGCCTAGCAGCAAGAACACCTGTGAACACATCTATGAATTCCCACCTCTATCTGAGGACCTTGGTAAGTTAATCTCTGTTCTATTTGATCTTTTGATACTTACCATTTAACATGGACGAAATGTACTGTACATAGACTGATAAGACATATGACCACCTGCACAATCTAATGCAGTCCAATACAACAGCTCTGCCATTAATTCTACATTTACATAGTTATAATTTTTGTGATAATGTGACAATGTGATAATTTACTATATGTATGTTATTAAGGTCATTAAGGGCAGTGGAGTTATGTTAGGAGGTTTTGGCCTCCGTATTTATATTAATGAGGGGTCCAAGAGTGGAATTGCTCAGGCTCCGTGTGAACCTCAGATGAACTTTTTGAAGGGGTTTTAGAGGTCTTTGTATTTTGGTCACCAAATGTAGTCACCAGTTCCAGCTGAAATCTGTGATGAGGAAAACGTATAGCATCTAAAACCTGTTCTCACATGCATTCAGTTCTGACTGTGTTAGAGCAAGTCAGGCTTGTTTTCAGTTTATTAAATAGGTTCTCCTCCTCAAAGACAAACTTACCCTGGATGATTTTAAATCTCAGACTTCTCTCTGGAGTACCACAAGGGTCTTACTGATCATGTTCTCAGCAGACCGCTCATACCTAGAGGCTTTGTAAAGGTGCATTTAGTCTCAAAAGCTCAACATCTGTATCTACCTTTAAAGTGAAGCTCAAAATCTTCCTCCCTTCTTACATTAGTGAGCACACATGACTTATGCAAGTGAGTGTGTGTGTTTGTGTGTGCATGTGGTTTAACCTCAGAAACTGCTGCTTTGTGGCATAGTAGATATATCAGCTACATCGGTAACAATAGTTGTACTGATACTTTGTTTGAATATGTGAATATATGTGTGTATGTATTTCTAAATTAAACTGTCAGACAGATGATAATTTTACTGTGTATCTACTCGATGGGGTTTATTACATTTGTCTTTATAAGCTGCAAACTAACTTTCTGCAGAAGTTGATGCTTTGAAGAAAAGGCAGTGGCACCCAGATGTATTTTAATATAACTGGAAACATATTTAATGACCCGATCTGCTAAATCCCACTGCTGTACTATATGTTTTACAAATATTCAAGAGATTTAGTTTTTTATGTGGTTATGCATAAATACTTCTTGGTTAATTATTTAAAAAGTCAGCAGTGACCTGAAGTGCAAATGTTAATATTTCATTAAAACCACAAACGTGTTTTGTCGAACCACACCACCACCATGAGATTGTCACATGTGTTTCATCACTTCTTTAGAGAGGTGGTAACAACACCCATATTGGTAACCATCGTTTTAACAGCTGTGATGTTTTGCGTCTGCTCACAGTCAGAGAGATGATCCTGCACCCTTATGAGACACAGTCCGACAGCTTCTACTTTGTGGACAATAAGCTGGTGATGCACAACAAGGCGGACTACTCATACAACGGTGGGACGTAGAGGCATCACATTCACACAAGAGACAGGTGGATGTACAGAGTGACCTGGGGGACGATCAGAGTACACTGGTGGGGTTAACATCCTGTCAATCCAGTAGTCTGTCTCTTTCTCCCAGTGAGAGAATGCCATCCAGAAAATACAGATATGTCAGTTACAGTCTGTGTGTGTGTGTGTGTGTGAGCGTGTATATGTTAATCAACGCCTAAAAATATACCACACACACAAACACACACATGTTCACAGCTTCGTGTGACATCACTGTAAGAAAGTGTGTTTGTAACATGATGAACCAGCATTTGTTTTTTAGAAAGTTTCAGATTTGTTTTTCACTTTCTAACCATGTTATGAAAGTAGTGAGAAAATATTCTGTATCTGTATCATAGAAATTATTATTTTTTTGTTGATGTACATGTTAGAGTTTAGGGAAAAATCTTGTTTTAGGACTTAAATAACATTTTTGAGGAGATTCAGATGTGTGTGTGTGTTGTTTTCTGAAGTGTGTATGTGTCTGTATTTTGTATGACTGTATGTGTCTGCGTGTCTGTAAGTATGTCAGTTTGAAGCATGATTACTGGTCTGGTAGATAAATATTACTTTAAATGTCAATAATGTGATAATCTGGTTTGCAAAAATCAAATAGATTTACAAAAATTGTTAGTACAGTATGTTTTCTACAGTAGGCAGTAGTTAGTCATTTTGAAACGATCAGACCTGTTTCTTGTTTCCTTATTTCTTTGTTACTTATTTATTTCTCGAGTCGCGTGATCTGTATTAATTGTAGGCCTGGTGTGGTTTTGTCTTTATTCGAAGCACAATGAGGAAACTTGCAACAGCGAGCCAGTGAGTGATAAGACCTTTAACATACTTTCGTTGTACCATCTGTAGTTTTTCAGCCTTGTGTCGTTTTGTTCAGGTGAGAAAAACATTTGCACTCTGTGTGTCCAAGTTTGCAATAGAAGAAGGAAAGCGTTTTTATTTGTACATGTTCATGTGTTTGAATCAGAAAGAAAGAAGAATGGAGAATGTAACAGAAGTCATTCAAAGAAGTTAAATGTTTGTGATCTGCTACCTGGTTTCTGCCTCTTATACATTTCTAACTCATCATTTTTGATCTGAAACATTCCAGCTGGAGACGAGTTAGGACATGGGTGTGCTGATCCGCTGTTAGTTGAGGGCATTTTTACACAGATCACAAAGAAAATAAATAATTGAATTCTCTTGGGATGCCGCTAAATTGTAAAATGCACACTTGACTTTTTCTTTGGCTGTGCTCAGACACAATCTGCCTCAGATGGAAGTCAAATAGTTCTTTTTTCAGCATATCTGAACAAAGTGTATCATTTGATAAAGCTGAAAATCCCTTTGTGCTTGACTAATATTAGTTGAGATGTGTTTGAAGAGCGTCAGCCAGCTCAAAGGAAATTACTTGAATGAAGCGCTTTGATTCACATTGTGAATAAAGTGATTAAAATCTGTGTGACTTTTTTTGGGGCCTGCAGATGTTGTTGATTATAAACTATGGGGAATAAAAGATGTGAGAAATAACAACATGGACTCCGATCGGCTCAGAATTACCTGAATGTTATGTGAAAAATGTAACACAGACATGTAGAGCAGATTTATTTATGACTGATTATGAATCGTACAAATTATTTTGAACAGATGTAAAGTTTTTGACTATTCAAATGTGGGTGTGACTGAACAAAAGAAAAAACAAATAAAGATTTATGGAACTTTTTTAAATATATATTGGCTCTTTTTATTGGGAGTGTTGAGTGAATGAAGGAGAGATTTCACACTTTGTTTAACTGATTTACTTTCAGAATACAAATAACTTTATTCGGTGCATAAAAACGTAACGTGGAAAAAACACATTGCTTTGCACAAGAAGTTCTGTCTTCGCATTTTCTGTTTATTACATTCAGCTGTAATAAACACAATGGAAAGTTACCTCTAATCTGATTGCATCTGGCAGACTCTTATCTTAAAGTTATCCTTCAACCAACCATTTCACCTTACTGTACATGACATTAGTAATAACTTCCCTCTACTGCTGTACGTCTTTCAATGCCACCTCGACCTTGTAGATATTTACTGTGTGTTATTATTGTGGTTAACTACTTAAAGGCATAGTTCAACATCAGGGAATTGCTTTCTATTAAAGAAGAAAGTATCTAAAGAATCTTGGCAGAAGAAAGTATTCACACCATTCTCATATCTATGTGAAGCTGGAGCTAGGTTCAGAGAAGGAGAAACAGCTAGTCTGGCTTAGTTTTAAGGTAGCAAATGGAAACCAGCAGCTGTAAAGTGCACAAATGAACACTTTTTATGTTGGTTGTTTCTACAAAAAAGTGTAGAGCCAATAGGTTCTGGTGCAAATGGGGTTTATGTCACTGACTTTTTCTTGCCGATACTGATGAGTCACTACAGACAAGAGGTCATCCAGTGCATAAAAAACTTTTATGTCAGTTTTTGCATTAAGGAAAGAGGACATAAGATGTTAATTGTTGCGTTTTAAAGCTGTTGTTAAGTGGATGTGGTTACCTTTGGACAGTGCCAGGCAAACTGTTTCCAGTCTTTGTGCTAAGCAAAGCTATGTTTGCAGGCAGTGTATTGTAAGAAACAGACAAACAGACTAAGTGGTGTAATGGTGTGAGCTAACTCCCAAAAAGACAGAGAACCAAAATGTTTAACTGTTCAGTTTTCATCTGTTTTCTTCTGTCATGTTTCGAGTTTTAGATTAATAAATTTAAAATTATACAGATATAAAATAAGAAATACAAAGTCAATGCTTATTCATGGTAAAAACAGTGTGACAAACATCCTGCTAAAAAATAAAATATGCAACTAACAACAAAGACTTAAGGTCCAGAAAAAGGACCACAGTAATAAGTTAAATTAACTGATACAATTAATTGAATTTTGAACTGTTTCAGTAAACATAACATCACTTGGAATAATCACATTATTTTAAACAATTGCTCAAACACACAGAGTACTGCACATTTGTAAATGATAAATAAATTAATGAGATGACACCACATTCTGGGACAAGAAAATGACCTCAGTTGCTTTTTCACACAGACATGTTCCATTACTGGAATGACACAAGCAAGTACTTAACAGATAAATTTTTTATCTCCACCTGGAGATAATGGAGATAAAGTGATACGTTTGGAGAGTGTTTTAATGGCTTGTTAATAATTGAAATATTGATTCTGAGAATTGGGATTCATAAATTGGGTAAACAACATATGGTAGTATATGATAGTGAATCTAAACTGGATTATTTTGGATGAGGTTCACTTTTGACCATTAAAGTCTTGATGGATAAAAGTTGATTTTTTCATTTTGTCAAATTGTTAATTTTTAACATTCATTTTTAGGGGCTTCAAAAATCATTGCTGTGCCATTCCCTTGCTCTGTTTCTCACTCTTTGTACATTATCTCCCTACTCAAGTTTAGTTCATGGTATTGTTGGCCCACTCAGGGAAGGTGCCCATGTCAAACATAGCGTATCCCCAGGTGTTGATGCCTAAATTAACAGTCAAAATCCCAATGAGGTTAAGTATGAAGCCAGTTTTCACCTGGAAGGACAGAAAGTTACACTCATGTCAGTTTACAAGATCAGAATTTAAATCAGCACACATCTAGTAAAGGCCCTAGATGTTATTAAAGCCTTTTATGTTTAGGTCCAACTTTATTCTCCTTCTTGATGTATGTAGTAATATTAGTGATAGAATGACTTTCTATTTGATTTTACTCAGTTGGGAGACATTACAAAATGTTCATCTATGTGTATATTATACCACCACCAAAAGGTGTTAACATGGTTTCTATCACACTGTGCAAAAATTACATTTGCAGGGAACATAAAATGCCCGCTTATATTCTAGTTTTTAATTCTACAGATAAACATAAAGTATGCCAGCAGGGATGTGAATGACAATACTGTATTTCTGTAGCTAGAGGCAGTGGTTTGATTTCCCGGTTCCTCCTGGTCACAAGTTGAAGTGTGTGTGTAAGTGTAACTTGTAAGTCACATTAGATTAAAGTGTCTGCCAAATGGTGTCAATGTGTATGTATTGGCAAAACACTACTATATGTTAAGTTTACCTAACTGAAACCTGTAATTATGCAACACATATACT
>OMLM01010409.1:0-17066 GCA_900302695.1 Helostoma temminkii | reverse complement strand
ACAGGACAGTGTACTACAGTGTACTACAGTGTACTACAGTGTAATACAGGGTAGTACAGGATAGTACAGCATAGTACAGGACAGTGTAGTACAGTGTAGTACAATGTAGTACAGTGTAGTACAGTGTAGTACAGTAGAGTACAGTGTAGTACAGGATAGTACAGTAGAGCACAGGACGTGGCTAAAACTCAGTGTTTTTCCCCATAGACGTATAGAGTCAGTCTGAGGAAGGAAGCTGTGATAAACGTGTGTGTGTGTGTGTGTGTGTGTGTGTGTGCGTGTGTGCGTGTGTGCGTGTGTGCGTGTGTGTGTGCGCAGCGGAGCAGGGTTAATAGAATTAGCCAGCTGTAATAAACCTGTCTGATCAAATGATCGTTACAAGGCGAGAGCACACGCCTACACACACACACACACACACACACACACACACACACACACTGACATCTTGCTAACAGCTTCGTCCTGTCGCTCATTAGATTAGCATAGATTAGCCCTGACATGCATCTGTGTGTGTAAGTGTTGCTAAATCAATCAACCCCTGACACCTCCATCATGACACACACACACACACACACACACACACACACACGCTGCTGCTGCCTCTCTGTGTGAAGTGAATTTCGCCCTGCTCTGTTCCTCCAGTGTTTGTGTGAGGGGTCAGAGGTCACAGTCAGAGAGGACAAAGACAGACACAAACACAGAGACATCTTAACGAGACAACACTGTCTCTGTCTCTTTGTGTCTCATTTAGTTCTTTGTGCTCATGTTGTGTTTTTCTAATGTTTTTTTAAACATTCAGTCAGTTTGCTGTGAAACATTCTGAACTAGAAGAATCACGTGTTTGATTATGTGCAGCTTTTCACAGAAAACAGCCGTTTGTGTTTGTGTGTTCACGTCTGATTCAGAGAAGAAGAAACGCTGCAGGTTCTCACTGACTGAACCACAGAAGAAGAGAAAGGAGGCATGAGGGGGAGGAGGGCAGCACCTCGCCTCAGGGCGCTTTCACTGTCCTCCATCTTAACCTCCACACACATGCAGCTCTCATTGATGTCTTCCTTCTGAGTTTAAAAGCCTGTTTTTATATTTATTTATATGTTTCAATAGTTTTTTCCTTTTCCATTTTCAGGTCAGGGTTAAACTTTCCATCGTGTGTGTGTGTGTATGTGTGTGTGCGTGTGTGTGAGCAATTGGACAAATGGATGTTTTTTTCTTATTCATACTCTTGGAATAGAAAGGGAGAAAATACGTGGAGCTTTTAAAGAGGATGGAGTGTTTGTGAACATCCAGATGATGGTAGATGGACGAAGGATGTTTGAGTGGTTTAAAGATGATTTTTGTCTGCAGTAGTTTTATATGAGACAGAGAAAGGAAGGTATTGATTGAAATATAAATGAAGACAGACACAGTGGACATGGACAAAGACAGACAGATGAACAGTGGATGGAGACAATAGAAACTGTCCAAACGTCTGTCTTTTCTTCTCTTTATTTAACCCTTAAATTAGCTTTTAGGTCATTTGGCCATTGACATGGACTCTAGTAGATAACTCATACATAAACAGTAGATAACTACTAGATAACTAGTATATAACTTGTAGATAACTAGCAGATAACTCGTGGATAACTTGTAGATAAATAGCTGACTACTAGATAACTCGTAGATAACTGTGTATAACTCGTAGATAAATAGTAGATGACTACTAGATAAGTCGTAGATACAACAACACTTCACTTCCCAATATCTGCATGAATTCTGTTAATCAAACAGTTTGGACCCATGTTCTGACCAAAAACTCAAAACTGTGGAACAGGCTGCAGAAAACATCACTGAGCTCAGTGAAGTAAAGAGGAAATTTAAATGTAAGAAGTGTGTGTGTGTGTGTGTGTGTGTGTGTGTGTGTGTGTGTGGTGTTTAATGGCTCGTGTAATCATAAAGCAGAACTAATTCATGAATATACGACTAATATTACAGCATATTACAGTAATTACAGCAAACATGGACATCTCATCTCCAGTTTAGTTACAGCTCATTAAAACAACTCCAGCTGTCATACCACCTTAAAAATCACACTGTATGCAGTCAGACAGATCATTCCACCTTAACTCAGACACAGCTCTTTAAAACACTGCTCAACCCTCTGTAATGTCTGTATGACATTTATACCACCTTAACTGGGGTGATGATCCCCTGAACAGCAGCGCTGCCCTGGTCTTAAACCACATTAATACTACCTTAACAGACACACTAGCTCCTACCACCTTAAGAGGACACGTCCACAGAGTCATTTCTAAATAAACCACAGTTAGTCAGTGAACGCCTCAGGGCCAGAGACAGCGACTCTGAGAGACCAGGGAACAGGTTCAGAGTCGGACCGTCCTACAGCAGCGGGCCACAGGTCCCAGGAGCTGCTGGACGGATCCTCAGATACCATCAACGTTTTCTGACTCAGGTTTCAGGTTCTCCACGTACACACAGTGGAGCTCACACCAGACTTTCACCTGGAGACATCACATTCAGGTGAAACCCTGAACTTGACGCTTTCATGGGTTCAGTGGCTGTTCAGCCTCCAGCTGGACATTGCTGTGCAGCAAGTTTTGGGTTCCATCCATTGTCCAGGCCACGTCATCATGCTAAGACGGTGCGTCAGTGACCAGTAGCTGGACTAAAACTGAAACTACGTTAGATGCTAAAAAGCATCTTTCTGTTTCTACTGCAGATGCTCAGGATGGTTCCCCCTGCTGGGCTCAGGTCGTCCGGTGTTCCTGCCGTATTAAATCTCTCATTTTCCTGTTGTAGTAGGAATAAATGTGTTGGAGCTTTTTGTTTCCTGCTGCAGTGACCCATGGAATCAAAGCTCTAACAGCTTTTGAAAAAATGTGTCCAAACAGTTTTTTGAAGCTTTTATGGGTCAGTGAAGGTCACAAACTGAAAAATAAGCAGAAAAAAAGTGGTCGGCTCACAGCAGCAGTTGTTCTTCATGTTTCTGGTTTCCTGCTTCACTCTTGCAGTCCAGTCTTTATTTAAAGGCAAACTGTTTGTAACAAACAGGGTCAGGCCTGAACGTTAACGAAGGGTCGGCTTGTTTTTGTCTCCGCAGGAAGTTGGCGAAGAAGAGAAAGGAAACTCTGAGCTCCAGACAGGAAATGACTCTGATGGTCAACAGCTCCCAACACACAACCATGGTGGACACACATACTCACACTCTGAACGGACGCAGTGAGTAAACAAAGACACACGCTGATACACAGGAACTGTACATGTGTGATTTATAGAGACTCAAACAAGGTCCAGAGTCCGGCTCCCTCTGAAGCTGCTGGTTCTGAAGGTTCTGCACAGTTTGTCCTGAACAGAAGCTTCTCCATAAATGTGTCCTGGCCTGGACACTGACCCCATCTCTGTTCCCTCATGGGGAAATTGTTGCTGGGGGGTTCGGTGTCTCGTCCAAAGCACCTCAACATAGCCTGGAGGAACCAGGAGTCCAAACACTGACGCTAGGACTCACATAGTCCATAAATCAACAAGGACTTGGGGCTAGTTCCGGTTCGAAGTTGGTTTAGCTTGGGAAGCGTTCTAGGACCAGTTTGCTTTTTCACAGACTAGAGAGCCACCGTAAAGATTACGGGATAGCACTTCGCCTATGTGGTCTACTACTGCTACAGTTTCTGTGTACAAGTGTCGTTCCTGAATCTAAACACTCCTGAAGGATGGTTCAGGACTGTGGGAACACAAAGAAATGGTTCAGAATTTAGTTCCAAACCAGCCCTGGAACCAGCTTGGTTCAAAAGAAGCAACTGAGCTACTGCTGCCACGTATAAACATAGCTATAAATACTGATTGAAAGTTGGAAACACGAGATGAGACGAACAAAATGAGAAACGACGTGTTAAAATGAGGCAGAGCAGTGGAGGCAGGAACAAAAGAGAAGGAGCGAGTCCAGCTCAGAAAGACGAGAACACGAGATTAGTGAGACACTAAATACAGATCAGAGTCTAAGGTGATGAATCTCAAACTGCTGCTCTTTAAAGTTTCATCACAGCGACAGCGACTCGTCCGTAAACACTCATCAATTAATAATCACACGTTTTATCTCCGGAGACGTTTGACTTCCTCCTGCGCGGCTGCTTTGTTCTGTTCACCCGCAGCTCTAACAGGTTCATGACATCCAGAAATGAGAGAGGAGGAGGAGGAGGAGGAGTGACTGCAGGTGATGTGACCCCATGTTTTATCACGACTGTCAGAGCCAGAGAGGCATCGGAAGGAGGGAGAGCCGGGCGAGGGGGGATGATGGTGTAGAGGATGGAGGAGCGACCTTCCCTCTGGCTTCCACCTCTTTTCAGCTCCTCCTGCAGACAAATCTTCACTGTGGTTCTGCTCCTCTACCTCCTCGTCTGACTCCTATCAGAATTAAACCACAACACATGATTTGTTGTGCACGTTGAGCTCATCACTCATTGTGCTCATCTCTGGATGATGGGAAATGTTTCGCAGTGAAAACAAGACCGAGGCCTGATTTACTAAGATCCCTAACAGCCAGCACTGAAGTGGTAGCTCACCTTTTGTTTGTGATAAGAGTTAGGTGAACGACCACAGGTACAAACATGGTGGAGTCAGCCGTTCATGACATGAACATCCTCACTTCATCCAGTGAAATAAACTTCTGACTCACTTTCATAAGTGATGGAGGTGAAAACTGTGCAGGTTCAGTCCTACTCAGCTGATTCAAACTGACTTTCTTCTGCGCCTATGGTCCAGAAATGTGTTTGTGATTTTCCTGTGGATGCGTCAAAGTTAAGGTCTGATGATGAGCTGTGATTAGTAAAAGTTTAAATGCATTCTTTCGTTTCTCCTTTGCATCCTACTCCCTTGCCTCCTCAAATCATTTTCTTCTCCCTGTATTTTGCACATTCAGAATAAAACGCCGCACTTTGCATAATGGTGAAGGCACAACGTGTGATGTTGTGCTAATGTCATGGACTCAGTCCTCAGCAGATCAGCTCTGTTAGTGAACCAGGCTCTAAAAGTTTATCCACAGTTAAACGACAGATGGACAAATGGACCTGTGCTCATTTTCTTCTTAATGCAAACAGACCTTTAGATTAAGTGTCTCCAGCTGTAACATGATGGTTTCTGTTTCTTTGTCAGGTGTGTCTTCTCCATCCTCCTTCACACTGAAGACAAACACCATCAGCACCACCGTCCCCAACTCCTACTACCCAGGTAAGCCTTTTTTAGTGGTGCTTTAACCTGAAGACCAATGTGGTCAGTCCAGGTACATTGGTCTGGTTCTGCTGATACTGGACGGAACACTGCTGCTGACTGCAGCTGATAAACTTTGTGTGTCTGTGTGCCGACATTCAGCCGCAGTCGGCCCAGCTCAGGTGGATGTGTGGGCTGTGGTGCGTAGGGAGCTGATCTTCCTTCTTCTTTTATGTTTGTCCTGTCTGTCTGTCTGTCTGTCTGTCTGCTGCTGATGTCCTGATGCAGATCCCTTCGTACCGACGGCCATACTGGGTGAGACACTCTTCCTTTGCTCTTGTCTGTAGGACAGAAAGACAAACCTGCACAGGTAGACATGCAGACAGAAGGTGGACTCAGGTAGACAGGCAGACAGGAAGTGGACAGACAGGTGAAAGGACAGAGATGAGGATGGAGAGAATGAGAGAGTGGTATTCTGGCTTCCATCCATCCCTGCTTGCTTCTCGTCCGGCTGTTTTCCTTTTTTTTTTTTAGCCTCCATACTTAACGTTAATGTTAATTTTTTAATGTATTTATTTTTTAATGTTTTATTATATATGCAGTTTTTAATTTTACATTTTTGGCATTTTCCGTTTCATTTTTAGATTTTTAATATGTATTGTTTTTTTTTGTTTATTTAAAAATGTGTTTTTTTTATATTCTTCGCATTTTAAAAATTATTTTACTGTCTTAAGACATTTTGGTTGATTATTCAGTTCTGTTATTGGTTTATCTGGAAACAATGGTGGGCTTCACTCCATCCCCGCATCCACAACATTCCTGCGTGTCGTGTTGACGTCACGTCTGTCTGTGACCTCCAACCGTTGCATGGACACAACACGCCCACGTGGACTGGGGGGAGGAAAACTAAAACATAATGAAAACAGCAGAGGTCTTGTTATTGTCTGGACTTCTGATTCCTGGATGTTGCAGACGTTGGTGTATTTGCAAACAGTTTTATAATAAACCATGTTAACATATTAACATGTTAACATTAATATTGTAGTTAGAAAGAAAGCTGAGCTAAACTAGAGAGTTGCAATGTGACGATTCTGTTGTGTGGTGTGATTGTAGACACAGTTATTCCACACAATGACAAAAAGAAAAACGTTTAGGTGATGACATGGCCTCACACATGAGGACACTGGCCGTTATCCACAGGTGTAATGTTTCACCGCGGGAGATGCTGGAGCCCGTCCCAGCAGTCAGTGGAGAGAGACAGGGTACTCCCTGGACAGGTCTTCGGTCTATCGCAGGACTGACATATAGAGACAGACAAAGACAAGGTCAGATTGACCAGCCTGTGCAATGCGTATGCACAGATTGTCACCAAATGTTTTTTTTCTACCGCGTCGCCTAAATGTCTGTTCTCCTACACAACCTCCAGGGGGCTCTGTAGTGTACTGCACTCAGATTTATGAACAGAAACATATTTAATGGGCAGTAGACCTGTGTTTATTGTGAAAGAAAATCCTAATGCCTCACCTAATCCTAACCCACCTAATCTAACCTTCCAAAATAAATTGAGCACAGTACAGAGTTTTGTGGCCCAGCAAACACGTTTTAATTCTGATTCTAAATACTTCACCAGTTTAGTCTGAACTGCGATGCTAAATGAGCTGCTAGGCCTGTGAAGGAGCGCAAGTTCCACAACTTTTGTCACATAAATCCCTTTTTCTCCTCTCTCCTCAGCTAGCTAAATTCTTATCGGGTCAGGTTTGAGGCCAGTTAGCCAGGTTAGCTTAGCTGCTAGCTGTACGATCCTAGGAGGTTGCATTAAGTTTGATGCTAGCTGTGATGAGAAGTAGATTAGCGTAGGTCCAGGCTATAGCTAAAGTTGTTGCTTATACCCTGTCTCCTCTCTCTTCTTCTTCTTCTCTTCTATCTTTCTTTGTAAAGTGCCCATTAATGGTAAGTGGCTAAATTTGGGGCTAATCGGGGACTCATGGTTCGGGGGTCACCACCGCACATTGAGCCACACCCACCACCTGCTGTGACGTCACCAGTTAGCGTGCCGATGCTTCATTTTTACCCCTTTGTGAAAATGTGACATCACAATCCCTCAGCCCCTCCACCATTTCACCTTAAACCAATCAGGTTTCAGCTCTGTCCATCTCTTTTTCTCTGATTGGTTGCTGTAGTGTTGTCTTGGTTGTCTCATTCATCCAATCGCAAACTGCCACCTTCATCTCATCTCCCATCTTGCCATGATTGGTTGAGCTGTTTGGGATAGAGTTTCTGATTGGTCAGTCAGCCCCAGGCTAGCCAATAAGAAGAGACTTAGAGAGTGCAGTGGAAGGTCTTTGTTGAAGTGTTCACATTAGAGTCCTGGGTGTTTTTCCGAGGTCAAAGGTTATTCTACCATCTCATTGATGAGGATTGTTTTGTTTTAGGACTCTGAACCCTCTGCTCTGTTCACACTGCAGCTCCAGGAAACTGGACCACATCTGGACCAGCACTCAGACCATGCTGTACTGTGTCTGGTCCGGTACTCATATCGTGGTGTACTGAATCTGGGCCAATAATTTAATCTCAAGCCCTTTTTATCCATCAGATTACCAATTTGTGATCAGTATCTACAGCGGCAGTGTGAAAAGAAACCAATCACCATCCTCTCCAGTCATGTGATCTGACATCCAGTGATGTGTGTGCCATCCATTTCTGTTCTCACAGTATCAACATGGTAGCTGTAGATGTGGACCAGTCAGTGATGAAAGCAAAAGACATCAGGTCCAAACCTGGACAGCCTGTCTACACATTTATCAGCTATTGATCTCATACGTTTCATCCAAGAGGAACTTGTTCTGGTCTCTTAATGTCTGTTTTCGATCAGATCAAAGAACTCTGTGGAGGGACAACATGGTTTAAAAAAGTGGTTTCACAGCAAACAGAAGGCGATTCCAGGTTGCAGACCTTTTCATTTGCTTTAATATGTTGAAAGCTGATTTAAACAAATCAGACTCATTATGTCATTGAGATTTCAAGTAATTCAACATCACTCGCATGTTCTGTACAGTCTCTGCTCAGAATCTATCAAAGTGCCTTCAGCCAAACCTCCAGATTATTTATTGATACTATCTGATTCCTTCTAAATTATCATCAGATGTGTTACCAGACCAGCTGAACGGTCTGGTCCAGTCCATACCATGTTGAGATACCATGTGATATCAGTCCAACGTACATCATATCTTCAACGCAGTTCCTGAGCACATGTTGGTCCAACTGACAGCTACAGCCTCATTGCTCTTTTTCCTCTCTTCTCCTCATTATCCTCACCAGATGACAGTCACACCATGACCAGTGAAACCAGTAGCCTGGTCCAGTCCCACTACAAGCAGCGGGAGTCAGAGCGAGAAGCCGTACCCTATCAGACGGGTCAGCTGCACCCGGCCATCCGAGTGGCCGACCTGCTGCAGCACATCACTCAGATGAAATGTGCCGAGGGTTATGGCTTCAAGGAGGAGTACGAGGTGAGGAGCACAAACACAGCTGACTCTGGAAACAGGTTTTCTTCTTCACTTTTACTGTGAAACCTTCAAATTCTCAGAAGTTCTCAATGATCATGTAAATGGAGGAAATTGTAAAGCAGACAAAACTGGCTCCAAACGAAATTTACACTGAAGCACTGGCGACTCAGAGGTAATAACCTAATTTAACACCTGTACAGGTGGGATTTACAGAGCGACAGAAGCAGTTTGAAACTGTGGTAGTTGTACTTTTAATCTTATTGCTTCTTCCAGTATAATTGATTTTATATTGAACAGTATCTCTGTGGCAAATTACTATTACTAGATGTAGTCTAATTTTTCTAGGGTGTTAACTAGCTGTTACTAGATGTTGGTTTATTTTCTAGGGTGTTAACTTGCTGTTACTAGATGTTGGTTTATTTTCTAGGGTGTTAACTTGCTGTTACTAGATGTTGGTCTATTTTCTAGGTTGTTGCTAGATGTTTCTAAATGTTGGTAAATGTTTAATGGTGTTACTAGATGTTGCTAGCTGTTGGTATGTTTTTTAAGGGTGTTACTAGATGTTGCTAGCTGTTGGTATGTTTTTTAAGGATGTTACTAGATGTTGTTAGCTGTTGGTATGTTTTTTAAGGATGTTACTAGATGTTGTTAGCTGTTGGAATGTTTTTTAAGGGTGTTACTAGATGCTTCTAGGAGTTTTTCTAGAGTGTTACTAGATATATTTTCTAACTTCTAACTAACCCATGTTGCTATATTTTCAGGGTTGTTACTAGATGTTGGTAAAGACAGTAAATAACAAACACAACATAAGAAACGTACATCGACTTTGTAGCTTCAGCATCCACTTACAGTATATTTGGTGGGAATGGCCAGTACATATTTTTGTGGATCTACATACATACATCTGGATGAACTCTGGATAATTTTATATTCCACCAAATATCTGTACACAGTTTGTCCACAGAAAAACTGTAAACTAACTAACTAACTAACTAACTAACTAACTAACTAATGCGGTCTAGATATTTAAAACTACAGATAGTGTTATTATTTTTTTTATTTTTTTACTGTACCTGTGTTTATGTAAAGCCTATTTTTCCTCACACTGTTGCTCCAGAAGTGTTCCATTAAAAAGTACTGTATCTGCAATCCCTTTCAAAAGTTGATTGACAAATAATTTAAACAATCAATCCTTCAATATAAAATATCTTTTATTAATCTCTGGACACTGGATTTTTCCAATAATTGACTAGTTGTGTCAGCAGCAGTAATTAGTGAGAGACTGAAATAATAAGAGGACGACTGTAAACACATAAATGATGTTCAGTTCCAGCAGCAGTCTGAGGGGTTTTGTGCAGCGGTGTGTGTATGTGTGCACCGCACATATGTACCCTGGTTCATCACCAGAAACTTACTAATGGATGGTACTTACCTCAACACACACGCACATACACACACACATGGACATACATTATAGATCTTCCCCCAAGCTAATGGGCCAAAATAGGGAATGGTTTGTGTTTGTGTGTGTTCAGGTCTGGTTGCCTGCTAGCGGGCTGCCCTCAGGGCTAATCCATTATACATACTGAGCACACACACACACACTCAGAGTATTTTCACCCTCCATTTGCAGAAAGTTGGTGGTGAGGACTTCTTCAGTGTTTCTGTCTCACTCTCTGTCCAACTGTCTGTCTTTTAAATAATGACATTTCCAAACTGGCCTCAAACACAGACTGGAGTCAATCCCAGTACGTTTCCATGTGCACCAGTATCACCAGTATCTGTTCATGTGTTGTTCTGAGACCAGGATACTGCAGCATGTAGACACCTGCAGGGTTTAGATCAGCTCTGCAGTCAGAAAAACCAACAATGTGGATGCAGCACCTTTGGTAGTAAACTTCTTTCAGAATCAGAAACCAACGATTTCCCAGAAGATTCTCAGAAATAACTGTGTCATTTGGAAAAATTAGAGAGAAAATTGCAATTTCGTTTTAACAGCAGCTTCGGTTAAACATTGTGTTTCCACTTGTCCCTTGTGTACGCAGCCTCAGAGCTCAGTATTAGAATAAACTCGTTATTATGAGACTAATAACCGTAAGTGATGAGGTTTCACACATTCTAACCACAGCTTTGTGAAATAGGTCACTATCTGTCCACAATGTGTTAAAATCATAAATGACAAGTTAAAGGCAAAACAACAGGAGCAAGAGAGGACATTAGGGAAAGTAAGAAAGAACCCATTTGTATTCATTTACACAAACAAAAACAAATAACACGTAAACTGTGGGATTCTAACACAAATTACACCTGGAATCGTACGGACTGAAATGTGTTTGAGACCATGTTTGTTTTTCCTGTAACATGTAATTAACACGTCGTCATGTTGGTGTCAGATACCTGGTTATTACATGGTTTAGGATCAGTGACGCCGCTTTAAACCATTCCAGTAATTGTCATTGGTGCTGCATGAAAAGAGATCCATCTCTTTCAGACTGAAGTAATCTGATTACTGATGTTTACTGTAGTGCATTACCAAGCAGACATCCAGCTGAGTGCCCCACTGACCATTGTTATTTCCCTGATCCCCTCCATGCTTCTCGTTTACTAATTAATCTGATTGGACAGCTTAACGAGGTAAGACCCCTTCTTGGTTTTCAGACTGTTAACATGCTGTGTTCTTGTCAACTAGATGCTAGCTCATGGCCCAGACACACGTTAGCACTGTAGCTGAATGTCTGTAGCAGCAGCTCCAGTTTGTGGCTGACACAGTAGGAACCGTTTTTTACTGACGGCTGAGAAACCCAGAAGGTCGTTTAAAGTCACTTTGTGTTGCTTTCAAATTTAAAATCTCGTCTTCTGAAAGAATGTTCTGTCTGCAGCACAACAAAAACCTTCAGAGCAGTTGGAAGAAGAAAAATTCCTTTAGAAGAGTTTCTGAAAAGACGTGTTTGTTGTTCAGACGTCTCCAGATATTTTTGTGTTAGAGAAATAACTGTTACCACTGTGTGGAAGCACAAACTGGGGCTGCGCCTGAAAGTGTTCCTGTCCGTGTCAACCAGCCCAGCATGTTTGATCTGAACCTTTCACCTCGTGCTCTGTGTTCATGTGCTGTTTAAAGGACCAGAGAAGATGGAGGACAGGATTTAACCCTTTGTTTTATCTGATGAACTGCTGACGTCCATAATCCCTATGTGTGTAACTGACTGATGATGTCACTGACTGTCTACGGCTTCATTGCGCGTTAAGATCGTCCATCCAGACGCTGTCTCCACAGCAGGTTCAGACAACAGCTCAGTGAAGAGACCGGACTGTGACCGGGTTGTTAAAGTGTAGTGATAGTGTCGTGTATCAGGACTAAACACCAGAAGTCCAGTCTGCCTGTCAGTGCTGGTGTCTCTGTTGTTGGTGGACGTCTGGAAGACAGTGAGACAGAAACCAGAGAACAAATCTTCACCATGTCGATTCAGGCTGAAGCTGATTAGTAGACATTAAAATTTATTTATTAAACCAGTCCATTTCAGCTTCATTAGAACGTGCTCTAGTGGGAACATGAGCACTAATTGATTTTTTTATTACCCACTGAAATTGAACTTTAATTTGAAGAGTTATGTCTTCACATTTTAAACTGCTAAAAAGAACGTTATTAGGAGAACAATGCATGCTGGGAAGTTTTTTATCAACTTAATTTAATGAGTTGAGTGAATTTTAAGAAATTCATTCATTTAAATCATAATTTTCTTTTTTTTCTAAGTTCTGACAATAATAACGAAATGTTGTTGAATCAGCTTGTTGAACTTAATCATGTTAAAGTTAAAAATATTTGTTAATTTCACAAAATTCCTGAATGAGATTTTGTACAGATCTCAAACACGTCCAGCTGATGCTGAGCAGAGAAAAAACCAGGAGGCTCAGGATGATGGTGAATGCTGGATGTGCTCATCATCATCATCATCGCCGTTACACTGGTAGTGTTAGTTAGGTGCAGTTCATCGCTGTAACACTGACCTTACTTACAGGAAGGTCGACACAGCTGCTGTTTTACAGATGTTTCAGGACGTAACCTGTGACCTCTGACCTTTCCAGTGACAGGAGGGGACAGGTAGCATTAACATCAGCATCTGAAACAAGCTGAAGTGAAAAGCCCCATCTCAACCACACACACACACACACACACACACACAGTCAGAGTGGAGTTGCTGCCAGCAGTCATTAGTTCATTCCTTCCCTCGATTCTTCTCTCTCTTTTATTTTTTCTCCCTTTGTTCCTGCTGTCAGTCATGTAGAGCTGTGTGTGTGTGTGTGTGTGTGTGTGTGTGTGTGTGTGTGTGTGTGTGTGTGTGAGTGACATCGCTCACCTCTCAGTTTGATGGATGTCTAGAGCTGTTAGACTGCTGTCACACACACGTCTGTCTGCAGGCATTTTAATGAGCGACCCAGGAAACCTGCTGTGGATCAAAGTGTGTGTGTGTGTGTCTCTCTGTGTGTGTGTGTGTGTGTGTGTGTGTGTGTGTGTGGCACTTGGCAGTTACAGATAGACAAACCACACAAGGAAGCACAAAGAGCAGCACAGCTACAGACCACAGTTTCCACAAAACCTGAAGTCCAGAGTCCAGTCAGGGAGCAGACGTTTAAAGCTCAGAAGGACACTCTGAGAGAAGCGGCATCAGGGACGGCTGAGCTGAAGAGCCAAGCTTTAGTCCGACGCTGTGACAGAATCTGTTCTGACGTGCTTCCATGTGCCCTTGATGAGACTATGGTTCGACACTCAACGTGTTGTTTCCTCACAGACGTCAGTCAAGTCTCTGTGTCTGAACACGGCCTTGACGCCCGCGGCTTCGCTCTGAGCTTCTTCTCATAATTGGACCTAATCATCTGCTCTGAGCATAAATCTGCTTCCTGTGTGTTCAGGGAGAGGAAATCAAACAGCCTCTGCATCATTCATGAGGCCGCTCACGGAATCTCATCGCTGTTCTCACCCTCTGTCTCTGTGTCTTTCAGAGTTTTTTCGAGGGGCAGTCGGCTCCGTGGGATTCGGCCAAAAAGGACGAGAACCGCATGAAGAATCGCTACGGCAACATCATCGCCTGTACGTACCCACGAATCAGATGTAGAGTCCAGAGAGGGCAGAGATCAGCGAAACATACAGACCAATAAACAGGGTAGTAAACAGATTAGTTAATAAACAGAGTAATAAATAAACTGATTAATAAACAGTAATTAACAAACACAGTAATAAACTGATTATAAACTATAATGAACTGTTTATTACTGTTTATTAATCAGTTCATTATAGTTTATAATCAGTTTATTACTGACATCAATAAACTGATTGATAAACATGAATAAACAAATGGTAATAAACTGAATATAAACAGTAATAAACAAACTGTAATAAACTGATTAATAAACAGTAATAAACAAATGGAGTAGTAAACTCAGTTTCTACTTTGTATTTACTGCACCATGTCACCAGAGGAAACATTGAATAAATAATAATAATAACTATAATAATCATTTATTAACCATGAACAGTTTTATTACTGTGATTACTTGTAGATTTACTTCTAGTACATAATTACAGCTGATTAGCACCTGCTACCAGGTCCCTATTGGACCTTTATTAGCATTTCAGCTGCAGTTTCTCTTTATTTTATACACATTATATTACTGTAGTTTTCCATGTACTTAGCAGGCAAAGGCTCAGTGTTAGTTTTATTAACCAGATAAAGAAATAAACGACTGGTGGAGGGAACTAATCAGTCGTCCCTGACGTCACAGTTTATTTAAACGTTAGCGCCACGTTCAGTCTTGTTTGTGAAGAAAAGCTCGTTAACATTATCATTAACGAGCTGTTGTCTGTGTGTAATTAAGCAGCTAATGATCAGGAAACACTGGACTTTAATTGGTTTTAGCTGTAGGACCTGTTGCTATGACAACAGCTATGCATTCATTTAAAGAACAGGACCCAGTTCTGTCTGAACCTGCTTCAGGCTGATCTGGTGTCAGCTCCAGGTCTCTCACACATCCTGTAACTGCTGAAGATAATGTGCTAAAGCCCCAGAGAGGCAGTGTGACACACACACACATTATGCTAATGAGGTGTGATGGAGGCTGAGGACTCGGAGCTACACACACACACCAGCCACAAATAGTTTCATTAAAAACTGTTTATTTAAAGATGGTTAAATAAGTTCTTAATAACCTGGTTTTAGTGGAATTAAACAAGCATGACCCACTGGAGGTTCTGGTACCAGTAGCACATTAGAAATGAACCATACACTAACCCTGGAGTTCAGCTGTAATGTTTTTATACTGGTTATATTTTAATTAACTGGACATTTTTCATTTCACTTCCACTCAAAAGTTTATGTCAGAACCAAAATCAGTTGTCACATTATCTAACACACACACACACACACACATAAACACAAACACACTGTTCTGTCATGTAGCTGAATGAAGGTAATGAAGTGGTTGTTTTATTTATTATCAGATCATTTGTTCAGCAGAAGCTAATTAGAACTGATTATGTTGTTATGTTGACAACGAGCAGAACGATTAACTGTGTGTATGTGTGTGTATGTGTGTATTAGACGACCACTCCCGTGTGCGGCTGCAGTCTCAGGATGGAGAGAACGGTTCTGACTACATCAACGCCAACTACATTGATGTGAGCAACACTCTGAAACATCCCAGCCAGCTGTTTCCATGGCTACGGCTGGTCATCAGTTCTGGTCCGTCCAGAGTCCTATTGAACAACCAAAGTGTGGTTCTGTAGTGGTTCTGCTCCTGAGACCTGATTTACTTTCCATGTTCAGTCTTTGGTTCTGATGATTGTCCCAGTGGTACAGCTGCTCCTGTTGGATTCTCTAGTAAAAATACTGTGGGATGTAACCTCTTTCTCCCTTCCTTCCTCTCAGGGCTACCACCGACCCAACCATTATGTTGCTACTCAAGGTAAGACCTGGAAATCGCATTTTGGCACTCATAATGTGTAGCTTTCTGTGTTAGCTTAGCTTTTCTTAGTTTGGTTTAGGTAAGCCTAAACAAGCCTAAGCCTTGTAGCTCAACACTACAACAAATTAAAATTAGCTGACTTCTGTTATACTTGTTTCACTTGACACTATTGCAGGATATTGACATTATGTTTTACAGTATTTTAACTTGTTACCAACCAGCAAATGAGTTAACAGATTAAGGTGTTAAGGTTTTTATTTATTTATATTTATAAACTGATACTGACCTGGTTGTAAAATGGTTGTAGATGTCCTCAAAAACACACCACCGGCAGCTCTGTGAATCATGTTCACTGTCACAGCTCTTCTATCTCTAGTGTGGCTTAGCCTAGCTTGGCCTAACTTAGCTTATCTTAGCTTAGCCTAACTTAGCTTCTCCTGTTGCAGCTGTGAGAGTACAGGTTGAACACAGTGTTTCCTTTATGATAGGTTCACTAGATTTTATTTTCTCTCTTCTTCTAGAGGTCTGCAAAATTTCAGAGCTGCTGAAGCTAACTTAGCTGCTTCCAATAAAATAAATAAAAGCTGTAGCAATCATCTTATCCAGTGAATCCATAGAAACATTTCAGAAAACTAAAGCTTTACGACAACCGTATTTGATTAATCTCCAACTAGAAATTAGAGTAACTCTACTATGAGCTGCAAAGTTCCGACTGACATCTTCTTATTTTATTCATACATGTTTGATGTGTATTAAAAACCTATAAACACGCTGACAGTGCAAAAACAACCATGAAACAACCACCATTCCAACTGGAAACTATCTGGACACACTAGAAGACTCACTGGAGCAAATGCTAACAGCTAATAGCTAGCACCTTAGCATGCTTGTTTCTGCTCAGACAGGCCTTAAACTAAAACTGTGGAGATGAGTTGCTGGACGTCTGTGTGAGGAACCTTTAGCTGATAAAAACTAGTTTTTCTGGCTCTGGACTTCCTGTGGTAGAAAAAGTCACCTGTTGTACCTTTTAGCTTGGACTCCACACACTCTCAGATGTCTGTGTGAGCACGTCAGTGTGTGAGCATGAATATAAAGTATGTGTATTTAAATGTTTGTGTCTCGCTGTAAAACACTTGAGGACAGGAATGGATTAGCATGAACTAATTAGCTCGTCACAACACACAGCAGTGATTACAAACATTTTCCTGTGTGTGTGTGTGTGTGTTTGAATTAATTAAGACTCGTAATTCTGGCATCTCCTGCTGATCCTCTGTCTAATGTGGAGTTTACTCTGGGCTTCAGGTCCCATGCAGGAGACGGTCTACGACTTCTGGAGGATGGTTTGGCAGGAGAACACCGCCGCCATCGTCATGGTAACCAACCTGGTGGAGGTGGGGCGGGTGAGTC
>OMLM01010404.1:40016-54257 GCA_900302695.1 Helostoma temminkii | reverse complement strand
ATAATACTCACATTTGATCTCTTATAGGGGTTGGATATTTTCCAACTTATGATGGCCAGATAAGCCACTTTCTCTTTTTGTATAAGCAAAAGGGATTTTACTGGTGTTGTCTTTTAATCTCTATAGAGTGTTTCCACATGGACATCTATTGATTTTGAGAAAAAAATTAACTCTTAGTTAATTACAGAAGTTTTTAATTGAAATGACAACAATGCATGCACCAGTGCAAACATAAGAAATGTGTGTTTTGACTAAAACATAAAAAAATACTACAGATTGATTAAAGTACATGATAAACAGCAGGGTGTTCACAGGAGTAGCATATACTGGAAATATAACGCAAGGATGACAACAAAAATTTATATGCAGTCTATGCGTATGGGAGTATGTCCTGTATTAAATTTTGTGAGCTCTACATTTAACATGACAGTTTGAAAATCTGTGGTTACAGTTGCCAGGTGATGACAGTTATTAGAAAAATCTACGGGGAAAAACCCAAGAGAAAGCAGGTTTTTTGAACTTGATACAGAAACTCCAATGTATTAACAGCTTCTTTATTTTTAACAGTGCCAGTACTTTTCTATTGTACATGGTAATATGCTAAACATACGTTTTTGCAATAACTATTATTTCTTTTGGGTGCCTTTCATCTGCACTGAATCATTGTATAATGTTGTATCTGTTTATTTTGGATTTCATGACAAGTTGCTCAGAGGGTTATTTCACTAAAAAATTATTTTCACTGTGAACAAGTTAGCAGACCATATACTTTTCAGTCAGCTTTGGTTCTGCTGATAGGGTACAAGGTTCAAACATAGACAAAACGCAGGCAGCAACAAGGCACTCTGCTCCATGTGGAAAATTAAAGTGTCAGACAAGGAAAAATCTATGCATAGCCTATACACAAGTCAACACCCACGCACATTTTTTTCTCTTCTCTCTGTGTGTTTTCTTTTTTTTCTCAATGAAAGTCTTTCACACAGGAGACACACATCTCCAGAGTGGCCGCAAGCCCCCCAACACGATGATGGCTAAAGTTCATCTCATTAACTCCTGACAAACCTACGCCCACGCCCACGTTCTCTGGTACAGGAAGTGGAGTGATTAAGGAGTCCTGACGCAATCGAAGTTACAGTCCCCTTTCATGAAAAAAGAAGAAAGCAAAAAGAAGAGCTACATATTCAGATCTATCTAGACACACAAAAATACAGTCAAAAAATGCACCCCTGAGTCCACGTTGACAAATTCTTTAACAAGCTGTGGTTAAAGGGAAGCTGGTTTTACTCTGACTCACCCCCCTCCTTTCAAACAGTTTACTGGAAATAAAGAGGGAGGAGGAGGGAGGGGGCACTTTCAGAGAAGTCACGTGACGGGGCCGGGCAAACCACAGCACAGAGAGCCTTTGAGTGCAGTAGGCCAGGGGGGAAGGCAGGCATACGCCCAGTGCAGATGGCCCTGATTTGAGTTACAGGAGATACGATCCTGGGAGTTGGCAATCAAGAATTCACAGCCTGTTAACCCTTTCGGTGCCAGGTGAAAGAATCCCCCCACGCACACACAATCAAGGAAATAATATTATGAAGTTACTAGCCATCACATACTCGATCCATGCAGGATGCTCTGATATGGTTTGTGATAATGAGGATTCCTCTTCAGGACACCGAGTGCTGTCGTACTGAACTAAAGATTTAAGAGGGGGAAAAAGCTGATGTTCATGACATCAGCGTCTGGAGCTGTTAGAAAAGGCATGACTTCATTATTCTTGAATAGCTCTGTCGAATGAATGAGATAAAAAAACAACCAAAAAAACAGCGGGTTCTGCTGCCGTGCATCACATGCACTTGTGGCAGGAAGTTGGCACGTGCAGGCTTGGAGAAATACCACAGGGTTTAAGTCAAACTGCTGGCACCTACAAACCTCTGTGACTTGATCAGATGGGACGAAGGCAGCATCCTAATCCAGCTCTGCTGCTGAGTGTGTGGGAACGTTCGTGTGTGTGTGGAGGGGAATAGGTTTGGATGGGGGTGGGGGTCATATCCTTGATGACAAAATTTAACCACTTCCTGTCTAAACACAATGATCCAACGATACCAAAGTTTTTACAATACAATCCCAGTGGAGCCTGTTTCCACTTTGGGCTACAACTATTGATTTTCAGCTTTCAATCACAAACTTCGTCTCTACTTTTCGTCTCCGTCTCCGTCTCCGTCTTCACTTCCAAAGGTGGAAGTGGAAAAAAAAGTGGAAACATTAAAATCAAAGCGCTGTTGCGGGATGTCCTTGAGTGAAAGAGGGAACCCTGGGAACATCCAAGTAATGGTAAAAGCCATGGTGAGAGAAAAAATGTTTCCGTATGTGGCAGGTCCTCTCTGGTGCAAGCAACCTGCCTCCAGATGCTGTCCAATCACGCGAGCACACATTACATACATACACACGGCTGCCAGATATAATCAGATAAAAGAGGTGTAGACGAACACAGTGCAAGAGAAAGAATGAGCATAAGAAGAGAGGGACAAAGAAAAAGTGTAAGAGAGAGAGAAAGACTTGCACTGAGACAGCAGCATGCATCGTCACTTCTAATCTGCCTGTGCATGGATGCGAGACAAATAGGCGATGCTCCTCCTGCGTCACTGTGTTAATTTGTTTGGGAAAAGACACGCAGGAGCTCTTCAGTGCTGAGATGATCACTATCACTACAAAATATCCTCTGCCTCATGCTGTCTGTTTGTGTCACACGTCCACTGTCTCTGATCTTTTTTCACAGTTTTGGTGGGAAGCATCGCTTTATCAGTAAGTGATGTCAGAGCTCTGTTCTTAAACTTGATCTGAACGTCAAGGCTGCAGTTGGTTCCAACCTATCCAGCTGTCCAGAGCATTAGTAACAGTGGACCGTACAGGAAGGTGCCTGGTAGCATGTTAACCAGCAGCACACATTCTTCTCACAACATTTATTGTGACTTCCTTGAATGTGTTTCAGTTTTAGTGTCTCAGAAGGTTACTTCAGTTTGTGCGGTTATGTGCTGGGAGTCAGATAAACTATACTGGAAATGAACAATGCAGTTAATGCAACATTTTTCAATAGAAAAAGAAATGCTCAGTCTATAGAGCCGAATATATAATTCATGAATCGGTGCTTCTAGAGATTTGCATGCCTTCACCTCACGGCATCTGACAATGTGGTTCAAAGTTTTACCTCAAAGAAAGCTGTGCTGTTTCTGAAGGCAGTTAGAAGTCCCCATACAGTGTTATGTGGGAGAAAAGACAGAACCAAGTGACTGGTTAAACACTGTCTTGTGTAAATATCAGTGAAAAGTAACAGTGGTGAAGGTTAGGGTAAAATTTGTCTGAGTAACTCATTTATGACAAGCTTAGGTTTGAAACAAAAACCAAAATTTATTTTGTGACACAAATATATGATGGATTTTTTGTTGTGTTTTTGTTTGGAGTTAATAAATTATCAAAGAAAGGACGCCAGTTCAAAAGATTCATATCTAACCCACAGTTGGACTGTTACTAATCCTAAAAAGTGAAATGTAAAACACAACAAAACAAAAAAATCAGTTAGTAGAAAAACAGGGGATTTATTTGTTAACAGTCTGGCACTGTTTGCTACAGTTTATTTACAAATACTAGAGTGAGTGAAAAAAATATTTATTGATGCAACTGTTTTACTACACTTGACCTGTCTGACTGTTTGACCCATACTGCTGGAGAGAAAAAAGCATTCCTGAGGATGAAGACTATCAGGACAGACAGTTCTGATGAAACATCTTTACATAACCACAGACATATCTCCACTCAGTACTCTTCCTCTATTCATAATCAGAAGAGGATGGAAAAATAAATATTTACAGTGAGCTGTTGAAAGTTCTAGATGTAACAGCTTTCCAGGCTGGGTGTTGTAGGGAGTAAGGGGAGAGGTGGGACATGAGAGTGGTTAAAGCATGATGAAGGAGAGGTTTAGGTTGGTGCATGGAGCTGTGCATCACCTGTGCTTGCTGGGTCTGGTCCAGCATCAACTTCTGATAATCCTCATCATCAGGGTCAGTGCCGGAAAGACGCGCTGCCCGGGCCATGAAGTATGGCGGAAGCTCTCCTATGGCCGTACCTGCACCCTGCTCACACAGGAGTAGACACATACACACACACACAAATAATTTATTAATGTTGCTTAGATGTTAGAATTTATAGCATTCCCTGTTATGATGTATTTATATTGTTTTGGCTGTTTAGTTTGGCTGTAAAATGCTATATTTGTCTTAGTATAATGCCAATTATTATAAAAAGCATGTTACTATGGTGCCTGAGGGGTTAATGAAGCAAAATATCAATATCCACTGTGCAAAAGAGCTCGCAGTGCTTGACGTCTGGGATTGTGCGATCAGCAAGCTTAATGGGAATAAAACGGAAAGGGTTTATGAGAACAAAAATCCTTCAGATTATTAAATGATCATGGACACACAAAACACAGGCCAAGGGAAGGTGAAAAACCAGATGCCACCTCTAAACAGCAAATCAACACACTGCACCACTAACTCCTCTGTTCCATTCCACTTTGGACATGTGGAATCCAGTGTTTCTGGGAAATTTAAGAAGTGCTAACAAGCCCAGGAGGGTATAAAGGAACCAAGATATCAATATCTGACAGCCAAAAGGAGCTTGTAGCTATAAAGCACTGGAGCCTGTGTGATTGAGGGGGGCTTAACTGAAAAAAAAGCGGAAGTGTTTGAGCAGAATAAATCCTCAGCACTTGGTCGGTTCACCAAGTTCATACCGCCAAAACATGAGGACACAGAGGGAGAGTGGGGGGGTTTCAGGGCTACAGACTTAATTAACACAATGAAAACTCCTGCCAAGAAATGCAGTGTTTTTGGAGGTGCTCACAGCTCATTACTTTAATGTTTCGGGGGTGAGTAGGGGTGCAAGGGATACAAGTGATGTTGAGGATATAATTAGTGTAAGTTACAATTACAAATGGCATATGGATGACTTGAAGGCCCAACACATTCCTAACCTGGAATCCTAATGACGCACAGACAGAAATAAAGAAAACCTTAAGATTTAGCACTAAAACTAACAAAACCATTGAAACACAGATGTCAAAATCACAGCTTAAATCTATCTACCATAAGAACACAACTAACTAATCATGGTCACATTACTTGCATGTAGCTGGATGGCTGAGCCAGAAGATGATTAGAGGGTAGTTAGCAACCATGGCAGCGACAACAAGCCCAAACAATCATTCTCAGGAGGCAGTGCTATGCCAAACCCTGGCACATTGCATCTTTAATCTGGATACCCTCCTCCCTTGTTAACACTGCAGTCTTTGATAAAATCTGCCAGTTTTCATAATGGAGATGTGCCTAATCTCCCTGGCAGCTGCTCCATTCAATAGCTTTGCCTCTGTGTGTGAGTGTGCATGTGCCTGTGTGTGTTTGCACTGTGCAGGGGACAGTGAAATATGTCCACCTGCACATTGTAGTGTTTGAAGCGGAGCACCTAAGGGAGTGGCAGAAGTGGACAAAGAAGTTTAAAGAGGTAACAAATAAAAAATAAAAAAAAAGAAAAGAAAAAGAAAGCAAGAAGAGGAATGAGGAAGGAGAGAAGTGGTTAAGGCAGGGAATGTCATGTCTGATCATCAGTGTATCCAGAGGTTGAGAAGCTGGCAGAAGGAGTTGGGGATGTGAGCAGGGGGAACTGTGAAACCGTGGGCGCAACAGGTGTCTCCTACTGTAAATCAGACAAGCATAAGCTGGGGCTGTGCCAGGCTGAGGTTACACGAGTTTCATTGTGAGTCCAAGGAGATTGGGTGGCATAGACAACCACCCACAAACTCATACTCCTGTATCACACCTTAGACATGGTGCTGCTCCTTCTCTGGCTGCAGCTTGGCTCAAAGGAAATCTGACTCCACTCTGCAGCCAGAAAAACTAACATGCTGCACCAATAAATTAAACATGCACACACACTAAATGGGATACAGATAAGTTAAGATGGTGTATGTTTCATATAAGGGTTGAAAGTTGAAGATCACAGCATCCTTTATTACACTATAATTTTTTATATTAATTTAATATTTAGTTTAATGTATAAAGAAGTTTCATGTTAGAGGACCATAAATGAATACCATCAATAAAAGACTGTTACTAAACACAGTAGAAATATGTACATGTGTAATGGCATGATTATCCAGTAAATCAAAACCTTAAAAGTACACGTGTACTTGTACATGTTTCCAATATTGTAAAAGTAAGTGAGAATGCGTGTGCATGTGTGTAAAGTTAATATTTTACAAAAAATAACGAAAGCAAATTAAAGATGTGAGCAGGCTGTGGAAATCCTGTAAAAATGTAAATTCTGTGCACCGTTTATGTAACTATGTAATTGTGCTATTATTAAAATAAAAAGCCTGCCAGGTTCCTGTAAAGTCCTCAATAATGAAGTAGCTTAGAATTTGTATTTCCCCCTCATTTCTTTACCTTCCACATTATGTAGAACAAGGAAACAGAGAACAAAGACTGATAAAACCCATGTCATGTAGCAGTTCTCTTTTGTCACTGATTAGCAGCTATGTCTTTCACATGCTAAAAAAAATTCAACTCACAGTGAACACGAAACAATTCTGCAATTATAAAGAAGTGACTTTTAGATCACTGTGGCACATATCTGTTGTTGTGCTTTTATGTGTGTGGTAACCCTGAGACAAATGTGAGTCACTGAATAAACAAGCAGAGCCCCTGTCCAAGCAACATGTAGTACTCTAAGTCCAAGTTTACGAAAATTACACAGAAAGTTTTTTATGTTACTTTTATACAATATATTTTTATTATGGAGTACTTCTGAAAATATATCGTAGACTGAAAATGTTTCATCTTTCTCAGCAGCCACAAGGCTGGTTAGAGGTGTGAAACCACTGAAGCTGCATGGGGGAAATTCTTGCTAAGGAACTGGGGTTTCCCAGCAAATGAGTTATCAATGAATTCATTTCTCACCTACAGTGTGAATGCAAATTTGTACCATTTCTAGCTTGAAAAATTACTCATGGAGGTTATAAATGAATCTGAATATATAGCTGCCTAAAGACCACCTGGAGATCTAAATAACTGAAAGACACATATATTTGTAATATGAAATTTTGAAAGACATATTATGTGCCATAAATTGCGTGTTAACTACGTGTTTTGTGCACCTACACTAAATACTTGGCATATATAGTTTGATGCAGCCATTGGATAAGTATGTCTCTAAAAGCCTTAAATTTTGGTGATTTTTATGTTTCTACCACCCTCTGTCTAATCACACCTTTCAAAACCCATTGGATTAATAAAAAATGCATGGTGATCAATCTTCTTAACTTGCAAGGAACTGGCATATGGAAGATATGAGGTTTCCACCTGACAGAGACACACTTGAAATGTGCAGGGTCACTGCAAACTGTGACCAAAACTCAGCCATGAGGAATGTTTATGAAGTTTAACTCTGTGGAGATTGTGCCTTTGCTTGCTCTTTAACTGTTCTGGTCTATAATATGCTTTGCCAGAGTGGGGCAAGCACTCACCCACATGCAAGCTTCCAAGCGGACTTTAGAGATGATTGTCCACAGAGAGATACTTCCATGCAGAGCTGTTGACCCAACCCCTTGGTCCACCCCCATGGCCTCCAAGCCCTGCTCAGCATCTGAGCCTAGTTCTGGTGCTCCGTGATGGGGACAGACAATTTGGTCAGGATAAGGTGGTTCGGGAAAGTCCACTGAGCCACATTCGTAGGCTGCCAGGGTTACTGATGCTATGTGTGGTCCCTGAGAAAAAGAGATAGAAAGTGGGGAACAAGGAGGAAGATGAAAAGAAAGGAATGAAAAAGAGAGTGGGAGTTAATCCACCTGTTGGAAGTAGTTTTGAGTCAGAGGAAGAACCCTTTGTTATTAGCATAGTGAGAAAGTGACAGCACTGAGTCAAATACTGATGATGATAACATAAAGACAGTTATATGTGGGCCAATATCTAAACTGAAGTTCGCGTGTAGTTCTAACAGCAGACATTTGCATAAAGACAGAATGTGCTGTCTGCTTTCTTTGATGTGTGAATTCAGAAAACGCAGAGACGCAGAAAACTACAATGATTAAGCTGGAGCGTTATGCAAAAAGCTTAACATGCGGTTTCAAAAACTACAGAAGAATCACAGTGTCAATACAAAGTTAGAGTCATGCATCCCTGCATGCCAAAAAGAAAAAGAAAACAATATAAACCATATTGTATCATACAAAATCAATCTATTTTTATTTCTTTCTGTAGTAGAAGGCAGAAGAAGAAACACTCTTAGCCATGCCTGTAGAATCGCACACTTGAGTGGAGCCACTTGCTCATTGTCACATATGTGTACATAGAGGGGAGCCATGCAATAATTATATTGAAAGAAGCAGCAAAGGAAGAAGCATCATTTATATTCAGACTCTTCGGACAGGATTTATTAATGTTTGACTATTCCTGCCATAAGACTGAGACATTTGCATACATGAGGACCTGCTGTCTTTGATAGGGCCTGCTCTGGTTTACATTTGTGGCTTACTCATTTCAATTAGGCTTCTAGTGAGACAACAGGGGAATCAAAAAGAGGAACAGAGGTGCAGGTTGGATTTTTGGCACATTGTGAAAGCTTTTTCAGCTTTTTGCACTTTACTCTAAAGGCCCACGAACAAGTCATCTCAGTATCCACAATGTTGCTGAGGTCACACACACTCACAATAAACTAACTTACTCAGAAATACCTAAATGAGCATATCAAGAGGGGAAATCTCCATTTCAACACACTGCTGGCATTTTGAAATACAGGAGTATCAGTTCTTTTAGCAATGCCAATTGCACCTCTGTTATTTTAAACATAAGCAATTTAACATTCCATTGCTGATGTACCTGTTTTGCAGAGGAAATTAATTTCTTATTTAGGTCAAAGCGAAGTTTCAAATGTGATTTCAAAGGTGGTTTGCTCAACGGTCCTGCTGAAATTGATGCTAGTCCTGCAGCATGAATTCAGTTCAAACTTGTTCTCTGAGAGGAACAAGGAAACTTTGTATTGTGTATTTTGTACGCAAGTTTTACACTGAACAGGATCCAGTCATGGAGAAAAGCCCATGGAACTTAGCATTTCCTCTTTAAGAATGCTCATTACACACCAAACAATGATCTGAATGGATCTAAAATGAGCAAACTCATGAAGCAAGTCAGTAATGTGATCCCTGTAAATAAAGGTTGGTCCACAGAGTTGGCCGAGGTAAGCAGATGATGTGTACTCTGTCGATTTCATGTGTTTACACTCATGGGTATGTGTGTGTAGGAAGGGTACTCCCAGTGACGCACAGTGTCAGTTTGGCATTACACAATATAGTGGGTGGGGGTGGAACTTCCGGAGCTGTTTGGGACAAGGCAGGACAGGACATGATGGGATGTGGGAGAGCAGGACAGTGGCGTATAAGGCCACAGAAGACAGTTATGTCTTCTTCAGGAAAAGTGCACTCCCTCTAGATGACACAGATTAATTTATGTACACACAATATTAGCAGCAGATACAGTAATATTTCATAATTAAAAAAAACAGACCTGGGACTTAGAGAAAAACATTTGATGCTTACATATTGTTTTCTTGCAAAGGCAAAAAACAAACAGGAAAAAATTTACTGACCCAAAGAGAGGAGTCCAAAAACTCCCAGCACTGACCCAGTCAGACTGGCTACTACCCAGCTTCAAACCTCTGCAGTGACTCTCCAGTAAAAGCATGCTCCCACACACGCACAAACGTCATATTTATACACATAGTCAAGTTTTATTTACATAGCAGTTTTCATACACAACAGCACTTCAAAGTGTATAAAAACAAAGTAAATTCAAATCACAAAAATTAAAGACAAATCCTGCCTCATACCGCTCAACTATGACACCCCATCTGATGCTACATATCATATAACAGCAAGTGTATAAGTTTATATAAACACACATGGATATACACATAAACTTTTCCACATACTGACATGACACAAATATATACCTCATATACCTCCACATACATGTGGATCCATGTATCTATTTATTTTGACATACCTCTAAATAAAAATAAAGATACCTCTAAACATAAATTAATGTACAATGGCAATAGTCACAAAGTGTTTTAATCAAAAGCCAGGATGAAGAGGTGGGTTTGAAAAGATCTGAGATAACTTATTGGTTTATAAAAATCAGGCTAGACATATAGGCCGGTGTGAGACTATAGAGTGTTTTAAAACAAGTCAAAGATAACACCAAGGTTCTTAACTTGTTGGCTCTGGGTATGCCCTAGAGAATTTAATTTTGCAGTCAGTTTCTCTCTCCAAACTGATGGCTAAAATCTCAGTTTGTCCTGAAATTGCAGGAAATGTGACATCCCACACCAATGTCTGAAATGCATTTGAAAAGATCATCAATTTGTTCAGTGTCATCAGAAGACACAGTCACGTAAAGTTGAGTATCATCAGCAAAACTATGGGAGATGCTGTCTCTTGATGGCATTGCCCTGGAGAAACATATACAGATTAAAAAGTTGTGGTCCTAAATTTGATCCTTGGGAAACATCATACAGCATTTTAGAGCTTTTGCATACACTGTCATTGGCTTCCATGAAAAACTGAGAAAGATAGGAGAAGAACCAGTTAAAAATAGACCCAGAAAGTCCAATGTGCTCCCTCAGTCTCTTTAAGTAAATCTGATGGTCTACCATGTCAAAGCAGCACCAAAACTGAAAGTTTATTGTTATCGAGGTTTGTCCTGATGTCATTAACTACTTTAACCAAAGCTGGCTCTGTACTGTGGTGAGCACGAAAGCCTGACTGAAAGATTTCAAACTTGTTAATAGTATCAAGAAACCTGTTAACTGTATGCACTGTATGCTTAAAAATGTACTTAAAAATGGCAGATTAGAAATTGGTCTATAGCCACTGGATACGGATGGATCTAAGCTGCTTTTTTTGAGTATGTGTTTGATAAGTGCAGTTTTAAAAACTGTAGGAAAAACACCTAGTACAAGAAATTGGTTGACAATAGTGAAGCACAGTGTTAGTGTGGCCAGAAAGACTGTATCCCTCTTCCTCTATGTCAGGTAATGTGTGTTTATCAAACACCCAGACACAACCTGCCAACAGTGTTGCGTGACTTGGAATATGTGCTCTCTCTCGCTGTCTGTCTAATGCTGTGTCACTGCATCTCATCTTACACAATGAGCTAGTTTAGGTGATTCATCATGAATCTGCAGCATCCAGGTATTTTACCTGTGTCTTACTTAGTTACTGACCTGATGAACCACACAGATTAACATGCAAACCCACATCTCATCTCCTTGTAAGGATTAGCTAATGCTTAAAACAATAAGCAGGTAGTGGAGACAGCATTTTTGTCTCACAGAGCATTGTTCCATCTTACAGACTGTTTACTATAAACAGGGTTTAATGACAGTTTATGCGTATAACTATCGACCGTACAACTATACACAGTGTCTAGTGTGAAATCTGCCTAATGCTGAAATGCACTATAGCACGGACACAAAGTTCCACTCTCTGGCAGCATTGTTGGCATTCCTGTGGCAACCTGCACAAATCAAGGTTTCTCTTCCAAATCGAGTGGGTTTCCCACTCCAGTGTATGACCACATGCACAATGTGGGCAGTTTACTTTATTAAACTATATATGTGTGAGTGTATATCATAGGTACAGTGCAGAGAACTAAGTCAAAATGTCTTCCTCAGTGATTTTAAACTCACCCAGAATGCATGTGTGGGCAAACCTATACTCCCATCCTAGTAAAAATCACATTACATACAGTTGTTTCACTTGCTTGTTTTTTATGTGCTGAGAGCTGCGAGCGTTTCTACTTTATTTTTGTTTAAATCAGATTAATGTGATTTTTTTTTCTGTTCTGGAGATGGAGAAAATCATAAATGCTTTTTCTTATCTGACCAACAGAAACAGGTTAATAACAACAACAACATATTGAGCCATTTGACAACAAATACAGCAAAATGAGGAGGAGAGCAAAAGCTTTTCAAATCGGGTGCTGTAACATTAATCAATCAAACAATCAATATTCTAATTCTACCTGACCACTGTAATGTTAATCCCATCAGAGCAGATCTGAAGTTAAAAGAACTATGACCATTATTAGTGCTGAGAGACAATTTTTTTATGAATGAGTTCCCATTTTGTTTGTGTTGTGCATGGGGACACACATGCATGCACACAAGCAAATGTGCGCACGATGCTTACACGTTTCTGCCACCGGCTCCATGTGCTTCTACATTTGAAGAAAATAGCACAAATCACTTGAAAATACAGTGAAGCTAATAGAAGCACGTAACACAGCAAAGTTTGTCAGCAGTTCTTTATCAGCCCTGTTCCAAAATGACAATTGCCACATTTTGTAGCTCCCTCAGAAAGCATAAAAGCAAGTCAAATGTGGGGTTACATTTGCTAATTTGTAATGATGTTTGTAGTGGCCACTCAAATTTCTGAGTAGTTCAACATGATGAGGGTGAACTGACAACAAATTACATTGGACATCTACAATAAACTGTGTTACAACCGTCTTCTTGGACAAGTGGCAGTGATGGTTATGAGCATAACAGCTGCTGAAGCACATGGACAGAAAAGAGCTTCCCCTCAGTGCCACAGTGAGAACAAAGTGTACGTTAGTGTTCCCACTAAAGGAGGATGTGAAAGCTAGTTGGCCAATAGCTGCTGCTGAGAAGAACTACTGACACAGACTGTTGACTACAGCATCATCATTATAACAATCTTGAATTGCTTAACATTTGACATTTTAAGGATACCTGAATTTATTACACTAGTTCAGCAGACGCAAACTCACAGAATAATGTAAAAGTGTAGGCTCGTGCATTGTGACACATCTTACAAGGCAAGATTTTTTTTTTAATTATACTGTAAGACGGGTTGATTGTGTTCACAGAAACAGATGCAGTGGAGAGAATGCACTTATAATGAAAATTAAATGTGACGACAAGTTAAATATCCTGAAATCAATTTGATACAAATTGAAAGGGGAAATTACACAATTACAGGTTTATTTTTTATTTATCTGAGACTCTCGCAAATGAAGCCCATAATCATCCAAGCCACCAGTCATAGCATTGATGCTTGTTGTTAGTTTATAGTGGCCAGTGGAGTTTCTTATGAAGCCCCAAACCAGACATTAATGTTTGACCATACACTGACCAGTTCTAAGTGACCACAACCACAGGACGGTTCAGTCATTAACAGGTCGCTGTGGTTGTCAAGGGCCATTTAAGCACATTTGACATGGTCCAGCTATCATAACCTGTTAACCACTTCTTACAGTGGGAGACTGCTGAAGGAAAAGCAGGACAAACATTAGAGGTTAGTTTGTTATGAAGAAGCCCTGGTCAGGATCTCCGAGGGAGGTAAAAGAATGCTGGACTGAGGCCAGTGATGGAGCAGAGACAGGAGAAAGGTGGGTGCATTAAGACGTGCATGGTAAGCACACACACACACACACACACACACACACACACACACACACACACACACACACACAGAAATTGTGAGATATTGGAGGTTTGACGGGCTGTTCCTGGTGATTTATCCATGTGGTTGCACCATATGACTTCATATTAACAAACGTCACCCTGACTACCAGACATACACACTCACTCTGATCCCCCACTGAGCAACAATAATGTTTTAAATGCATGTGTAAAGTTCTTGAAAAAACATGCTGACATTTATATGTACTGTATTTTTCATTTTAAACAATTTTTTGATTTAACAGGACTAAAAATGTCAATTGTTGTAAGCACCACTTACCATGAGAACATCAGAGAGTGTCCAAAAAGATCAAATTGTTTCTTTAATAGCAAATATAACTTTAACAAATCCATTATTTTCATCTTTTTATATCAGATTCATGTATTTTTGAGTTTTTAGTTTGAATAATGAAAAGTATTTTAAAAATGACATATATATTACAGTTGAGCTGCTATTCACTTTATAGTCATTATCATTATCAAATGATTTCATTTTGAGGAAAAGTTCAGGTAACACCGACTGACTAAATGTGGTTAAATCACCAGATGTCATTCATAAATTCAGTATTTAGACCTCTTCATGTTTTATTAAGATTCTAAACATGGTCTCTGTTTATTTAGACACACTTTAATAAATTCAGAATTTAAAAAATAGATATCTTA